>LPNX010051556.1:297696-311164 GCA_001517045.1 Pseudotsuga menziesii
TGCGGAGCAAGGCGTTCATAAGATAAGTGATCTTGTGTATTTTACCTCTGTAACTATATTTCTATTAATGAAAATAATGAACATGTTGAAGAATGCTTATCTAGATGCATGTTAATCCCGCTGTGCAAGGATAATTAATCATAGCTGTGCATAATCTACAATTGTAGTTGTGTATGTTAAATGAATTGCATTTAGGCATGTTATACTGCAGTGCATTCTCTCTTTCAGCATTTTGTTTTATGAAAATTTTAAGCCTGTACATGTTCATGGGCACTTATTCCGGTCTGATAAAGCTCGTAGATCGCGTCCTCTTTGTCGGTCGGAGGCTTGGGGACGTGACAAAACATATCAAGAAAGAGATCAGGAACTCTCTCAAGTCTTACAGAGTATTGCATTGGAGTTACCCCAATGCAATATTGATTTCGCCTTACCTCTCCCACAGAAGGTCAGAAGAGTTGCAGACAGAGCAAAGGCTCTGGAGGAAACAGTGGTCAAGATGGAGGAAGAACACAGAGCGCAGATTGCTGAGCTCGAGGCTCGAGCACCAGGCACCCCCCAGGCAGACAAAGAAGCCAGAGTAGAGGCCTTTTGACTCACTTCCACACAGATACAATCTCGCATAGACGATGCACTGTCAGTGCTAGCTGATGCGACGAGCGCATGGTCAGAGTTAGATGAGCCTCCCGAGAAAGTAGAAATACAGCAAAGTATTCATTAGATAGAGAATACAACAACAACAATGAAGGAAGAAATCAAGAGCTTAGCATCTCTTCAGAAGATGAGAAAGACGAAGGAGATGAACTGCTTGCAGTAGGAAGCGCAGCGGTTGAGAGCACAGGAGATACACATCAATGACCTGCTTCAACCATATCAGGAGCAAATCACAGAGATAGTCGATACAGTTGAGCAGAAAGTTAGGGAGTTCATGGCCACCATAAATGAAATTGAGTCAATAGAGGACTCCAGTATTAGTCAAGCTATGCTTGACTCGGCACAAGAGAGTGTCGCAGCGATGTAGAACGAGGTCGTAGGACTTCAGGATAAGTTTCAACAGACTTCACAGGAAGCCAAGGAGAAGCTACAGCAGGAGAAGCCCGCTGGTAGTGGCTCGGAGACGAGCCACAAGTAAGTGTTAGGGGACTGTTGGAGCAGAGTCCCGCAGCTACAGAAGAAGCTGCCAGTTTAGCGGATAGACAGTTTTGGCAGAGAGAAGATAAGGTAGAGCTACAACGCCGTAGCATGTTTCCAGCTGCAGATCAGAGCCAGAAACCATGACTATTGGGGCAAAAAAATCAAAGGAGACGATGGTACCTGAGCGGCCGAGAAGAAAGAGCTCACCCATTGCATTAAAGGCAGCGACGGAAGACAGGAGGGCTCAGCTACCCTCATAAAGGAGAAGAAGCAACGAGGCCGAGGTATTGAAGACAAAGGACAGAAACAGGGAAGTGGTGCACAGTACCCATGATTAGTGCCAGGAAGCATGGAAGACCACAGAAAGCTGTGGTGTTACGAAAAGCGGCCACCTTAAGTACATATAGGCCGACTGTCACTAGTTAGCATTTTGGGTTACTGTTGGGATAGGCCCATAGTGTTGTAATGGCGAGGCCTTCGGGCCGCCTATAAAGGGATGTATTTTTGTATTGTAAAGGGTTGGTTGGTCGGTTGGACAATTGTATAAGGTTAGACAATAGTTGGTCAGTTGTAAAGGAGCCAAGCTCTAGTTCTGCTATTAGCTGTAGTTATATTACTGTAACCAGTAGCTGGCTCATTGAGCATGCATGTAATGATCCGCAGGGATCGACAGAGAGGGAAGAGTATATTGTAAGAGGTGCAATATATAGAGGAGAAGAGATCTAAGAGAGAAGGGCTCCAGGCTGTGTGCGGAGTTACCCAGAATATCTCGAGCTGCATATGCGGGGTAGCAGAACTGTGTTTACCTTCCCCTGAGCTATAATAGAAACATAGTTCTGTGGACGTAACTTCCATCTTGGAGGTGAACCACGTTAAAATCGAGTGTTGTGTGATTGATTTATGTGTTGTGTTTATCTGTTGCATGTATCAGTTATTTCACGAACCTTGTTTACAGTTATTATATGTATGCGTTATTCAGTTTACAGCACTATAGAAATAATTGCAAGCTGAAATCCTTAAGAACTTTGTATACAAGTATACCTATGTTTCAGTTCTTATAATTAAGAGTCACAGAGGTAAGCAGCCTTGTACGTTGAGCCCCGTAAGTCGGAGTAAGTAGCACTAAGTATGCGGAGCCGCAGTAATAGGATATCGTAGGGAGGCGATATCGCACCAGCAGAGAAGTTGCGGTGCGCTGCGGTTGAGGATCTAGCGTAGGAGGGAGTTACGTGTGGTCCGAGGTGCGGTGATGCGATAAGGGTTGGAGTCATCGCGAATAAGAGGAAGTGCACATCGCGCAGAGAGAAATCTTGCAGGCTAGAAGAGCTGCGAGACACCCAGGATGCCACAGAACCTGGTCGGAGACACTTGAGTCTTTGGCCAACCCATTAGAATCACTTCGGGTGAGACTTCAGGCCACCCTGCAGTCTGTCGCCGAAAGATCCAGTGAGCTAGGGGTGTTGTTGGTTAAATACAGTAAACCCGGGTCTGCCCAGTGACCAACATCAATATTTCTATATAGAAACGTGAGACAAATATATAGCAAGAACAAGAAATAATATCTTAATAAACATGATTGGAAGCAAAAACTAAATGCAAAAAATGAATAACAGAAAACTTAAATACTTTACTGTACTGATCTGAATCTGCAAAAAACACAGTTAGAAAAATAGTAAAGGAAAGAGAAACTTTTACTTACAACCCTTCAAAAAAATGTGTCCAGAAAAGCCCAGTCTTCTGTTCTGATCATGAAGGTGGATCCAGAATGGCTATTCCAATTCTAAAACCAGGTTATAATAAAAAATCCGGTAAGAAATGACCAAGTTATGTCCCTTTTTTATAACTGCCATTTTTATTACCAAAAGGAAGCCCAAAAATGCCCAGTTTTCTGTTTTAGTCATGTAGGTGGATCCAAAATGGTTGTTCCAATTCCGAAAACAGGCTATAATAAAAAAATGGGTAAAAATGACCAAGTTACAACCCTTTTGTATAATTGCCGTTTTTATTACCGGAAGGAATCCCAACAATACCCAGTTTTCTATTTTGCTCATATTAGTGGATCCTAAATGGTGTTTCCATTTCCAAAAACAGGTTATAATAAAAATTCCAGTAAAAAACGACCAAGTTACGCCCTTTTTTATAACTGTCATTTTTATAATAGGAAGAAAGATCTCCTTGAGGAGAGCTCTGAAATCATGTAGATCTATAGAAAAAACATCAAGAAACCCTTGAAAAAATTATGCAAAAATCTTACACAACAACTTAGGGTTAGGGTAAAAAAAATGCAGAAATATGCCTAGATCTGAAGAGAAGCCTAATGGCTACCAGATAGAAAACAAATCTACAACAAAATGACAATGTCCAAATGATAATCGTTATTGATTGAAAGCTTTAGAAGGTACTAGATCATAGCAACCTGCTCTGATACCATGTTAGAATAATAGAGTCAAGCTAAACTAGTTAACCTATCTAAGCAACCAACAACATATCATAAAAGATAAGAATAAGAAAATAAAAGGACAAGATAACACTGATATATGTGGTTCACCCTAATGGGTTACATCCATGGGAATGTAGTCTTCTATTATCTCCAGAATGTCTTCTCCAATCTTACAAGAGAGCAAAGCACAAATACCCCAAAGAATATAGACGATGTACATGTTAGATTTTTATCATTCAAGATAGCATTATGATCTTAGGATCTTTAACTGAGAGAATAATATGCACAACAATAAGCACAAGAGACAAGAGACACAAATAATTTTCCTCGGGGAAACCATAAAGGAAAAAAGCTCGCAACTTCCTCAGAGATAGAATCAACACCAAAAGTAAATCCTGAAAACATAAAGATGATCTCCCGACAGTAGTAGTCTCTCTCTCTGATCCCAACTTCTTCTCTCTCACTCATGCACCCGAGTGAGTGAGTGAGTGTGTGTGTAATAAATGGAGAGTCTCACTCCCTATTTATATTCTTTTGTTCACATAACCTTTAACTCTATTATGTAGGCTCGAGTAACCACAATTGGGGTACTAATGACCCGACTTACATTAACTCACATAGGGCTGACTTCTCTAGGAGAGTCTAATAACCCTAGTGCCCCACAACTGTGGGGACTTTAACCCTTGATCAATAGGAGGGTTACCCACAATGACTTTACATGACTTGTTTACATTATTGAATCTCCCGATAGGAACATCGAGGCATGACATGACTCAAATACATTACAGAGACTTCCCAGAATAAACATCGGGGTACAATAAATAAGATATACAAGTGAAGACATTTCAAAGTTACAAATACATCAACACTCCCTCTTAACTAGGAAGGTATTCTCTCGACACAATTTATCAGCACAAGTCTTCTTCTCTGTATCATCTGGATCATCATTGAGTTCTCATCATCTTCATCTAGATTTGGATCATCACTGGATCTAGATCAGCATCACTGGATCTAGATCATCACTCGATCTAGATCATCATCACTGGATTTGGATCATCATCACTGGATCTGGATCATCACTGGATCTGGATCATCACTGCTGGATCATCATCACTGGTGCTATCTCTTGATTCTTCTCATCACAAGAAGTTCTACAGAGCCAACCATTTCTCATGCTGGTTGTAGGCCTAGCCTCCATGTAGGTCTTCATCTTCTTCAGCACTTATATCTGACCCAGTCAGAAAGGCCTGTCCAACACTTATATCTGACCATGGGAGGGCCCAACCTGCCCCCATGTCAGAATGGCACGCCCAACACTCACATCTGACCATGAGAGTAAATCATCCACCATCATGTCAGAATGGCCCAGCCCTTACATCTGACCATGGGAGGGCCCAGCCTGCCCCCATGTCAGAATGGCCCAGCCCTTACATCTGACCATGGGAGGGCCCATCTTGTCCCCATATCAGAATGGCCCAGCCCTTACATCTGACCATGGGAGGGCCCATCTTGCCCCCATGTCAGAATGGCCCAGCCCTTACATCTGACCATGGGAGGGCCCAAACCGCCCCCATGTCAAAATGTCTCTACACTTACATCTGACCATGGGAGGGCCCAGCTTGCCCCCATGTCAGAATGGCTATGCACTTACATCTGATCATGTGGGAACACATCCCACAGTCACATCAGAATGGACCTTAGCTCCAAGTTGAGTATTCCTGGTAACTGACCAGGTGCCTCCATTCTCCCAGAGAATGGAATTCAGTGCTTATATCTGATCATGTGAGAACACATCTCTCAGTCACCTCAGAATGGCTTAGCACTCATATCTGACAGGGAAGGAACCAATCCTCTCACCATGAAAGAATGGCTCAGCCCTTACATCTAACCATGGAAGGAACCAATCCTCTCACCATGTCAGAATGGTTCATGGACTCATCACTTCCCCTTAGAGGGAACCTTGATCTGGAGAACACCAAGATTCTCCCTGAAGTACTCAAACTTCACTCTGGCCAATGGCTTAGTCAACACATTAGCTATCTGTTCGTCCATCGCAATATGCTGGAGTTTCACTGCTACTCTCTGCACCATATCCCTGATATAGTGATATTTTATCTCGATATGCTTTGAATTGTCACGGAACACCAGGTTCTCAAACAACTTCACACAACTCTAGTTTTCGCAATATATACAAGTAGCATCCAACTGGAGATCAAATAAATCAGACAGTAGCTTCCTTAGCCATACTGCCTCACAACTAGTTGAACAAGCTGCAACATACTCTACTTCAGCTGTACTTAGTGCCACACAGGATTGCTTCCTGCTAAACCAAGAGATCACACCCGATCCCATACTAAAGCAACACCCTGAAGTGCTCTTCCTATCGATGGAACTGCCTACCCAATCTGAATCAACATAACCCTCCAGGTTAATCTTTTGATTCACCTCATACTTGAACCCATACTCAACTGTACCCTTCAGGTACCTTACTACATGCTTTGCAACCATCAGGTGAACATGTCTTAATGTGTTCACAGCAAGGAAAGTATTTGGTCTCGTATTCGTCAGGTACATCAAGGACCCAATCATCTGACAATACATCATAGCATCAACCGTCTCTGATGAAGCATCACTTAGAAGATTTAGATTCGATTCCATAGGTGTGGTTATGGCCTTACAGTCCATCATCCCAAACCTCTTCAGGATCTCTACTGCATACTTTCCTTGTCCGAGGAATATTCCATTCGCATTCTGCCACACCTCCATGCCTAGAAAATAGTGCATCATTCCCAAGTCTTCATCTCGAACTCGGCAGCAAGTCTCCTTCTTGCAACTTTAATGAGTTCCTCTTTTCTGTCAGGAACAAGTCGTCGACATATAACATGAGCATCACTGGTCTTCCACCTTCAACCTTGAAGCAAAGGTTGGAATGTGCTTTACTCTCAGTAAAGCCTAGAGACATCAGTAATCTGTCCATCCTATCGTACCATGTCGAACCTCAGGATATTTCTTCAGTCACTCCCTCTGAAGTGGAGCATCATACTCCCTCTGCCTTTCGTACTCTATGCACTAAAACATTATGTACTGGAGTGACAAGTATCTTCCTCTGCTACTAATATTCTATGTATCCAACTAGGGTCATTGGATACCAAGATCCTCTATCTTGAACCTTTTCAAAATTTCTTGTCGCACCCATTTGTGAGCTTGTCATCCTCTATAGGATTTCATCTTCAACCTTGTAGCAAAGGTTAAGATCTTCATCAAGCTCAACATGTATGTGTTATCCCATGGGTGTCTTCTAAGCTCATACAAGGCCTTCTTTCATTTGCACACATGATTCTGCCTCTCATGTGTCTTAAATTCTAGTGGCTACAAATGTCTCTTCGTAGTCTATGCCTTCTTTTCGTGAGAAGCCTCATGCTACGAATCTTTCCTTGTATCCCACGATGTTTCCATCTACTGCATGATGGAACTATGAAATTCCCTTCATGTATCAATACTGCATCCTAGACATCATTCTTCTTGAACTGGTCTTCCCTTTCTTCTTGTTTACTTCTTCATGGCTGAAAGTTTCTGCATCAATCATGTCGCTGCATTTGTCATATTATTCTTCATCTTGAACTGTCGTCACTTGTTCTTCGGAACAAGTCTCATCCTTCTTTGCTTGTAGGTGATTTTACGCGATCTTTCTTACAAGTCAAATACATTAGTTGTATGGTTAGAAACATTTCATAAGGCATATTTATAATGGCAAATTCTTATGCATAAATATATGATCATGCAACTATTTTATCCAATACAACATTCATCCATATCTCATGGAAACTTTCTAGTTTCCTTCCATCTCTATTGGGCCAACATTGAGATTGTGCACTAATCCAATATGTCAGCAAAGAGGTTTCATTCTAGATAAGTAGCAATGGAGATTTGTATAGCACCACGATCCACTTACCCATCACATGCATATTAGTAGTATACTGTCATTAATGCAAACATTCTATCATGCATAATACATGAATTGAATACAAACAAATGCATAACAAAACAATATCAGGAAATGACAATTGAATACTTATCTTTATTTGTTTTGTGGGTAGACTCCTTCTTGAGCCTTCAGCTTCATCAGCTTCTTTATTCATAATAGCATCATTTCTTATCCAAATGCTAAGATGGATAAGAGGTTCTTTAAGAGTTGAGTTCTTCATATTCCTCATCGCTTGAGGTATCTTCTTTGAATCGTGAAATCTTTATCTTCAGTTGCTCCCATATTCTTATTATGAGTCAAGCTTCTTCTTGTGTGTGCTCTTCCCAGAGTCTGCTCAAAGTAATCACTTCCTTCTGGCACACATTCTCGCATGAATGAATCCCATGATCCTGGGAGGCCATTCAAGGTGGTTATCACAACTTCTGCATTCTCCATCGCTTCAAGTTGTTATTTGATTTGAGAGACCCTTGTAGAGTATGATTGTATGGTCTCTACATTCCGGATCTTCACATTCTTCAACTGGTTTCTTAAGATCATCTTTTGATTTATGTTCTTCCCTTCAAATACCTTGGTTAAGGAATCAAACATCTCTTTCACTGTCTTTAGGGAAGAAACTTGTGGTACAAGGTGATCCATGATTGAATTAACAATGATCTTCTTGGCCTTGACCAATTTCTTCTTGTGTAAGGCTTTTAGCCTCATCTCCCTCTGGAACTGGAACCTCTCTACTTATGTAGGTGTCCAATTCATTTTCTTCAAAGAGATCATATACTTCCATGCTTGGAAGTTGTCAACTTCACCAAGCTTATCATCAAGCTGATGTGATAGATCACTTTGAAATGAGAACCTCAAATGAAAATAGCAAAAGATTAGATCTTACCAATTTGAGGTGTTCGTCTTGGTTCTAGAGCTGGCTGATCTAGGGTTTGTCAGAGAAACCCTATTTTTCAAAACATGGAATATTTCAGATCTAATTGGCTAGAAATATATACCTCTTCAAGGTGATCTTTCCAATGTACTCCTTTTTTGAAAACAGTGGAGAGAAGCTCCCAGAACAGGAAGCCCTAGTTTTCCAATTTCTTCTACAGAAATGCTTGATACTGTTTCTCTGGTATATCTGAATTTATTGCTCCTCTATGTCTGAAAAATTTCACTGAGGTAGCCTCACCTGTCCATGTTCCAACACCATAGGTTTCATCAGAATTGGCTTCACCAATTGGGACTTATGATCATTTTCCCAAGGTGACCTGTTTCAGGACTGCTCATCATAGCGAAGTTGTATGGACTTCCACGTGTCACTGTTTCATCTTCGGGGTCTGAAAATTCTACCACAGAAATTAAAGTCCATGCCATTTTCTATAACATATTCATAAATTTCATTTGGACCTTTTTAGCTCGAGATATAGAAATTCTCCCCAGGTGTCCTGTTTAGGGATGAATCCTGGAAGAGGCTGAAACCCTAACTTGGAGGGATCATATCTCCTAGAATGTAGTGAATATGAGGATGAAATTTGGATACAGTGTAAAAAAGGATTTTATCTTTGAAATGTGAAATTTTTAGCTCCTGATCCTTCTCCAATCCCTAGAATAGCGAATGTACCAAAACTTATCAGTTTTAGTATTTAGGGTTTTTCCAACTCGGGGTCAAACTAGGGTTTGACTTTCCCGAAGTTACACCCAACCAAAAATATTAAACCAGGTCTCTAAACTTCGATTTTTATGAGGAGATAAATCCTATCCCAGGCTCACTCAAAAATTCCTCTTCAATAAGAAGCCCTAATTTCCTGCACCAAAAACTGAAAATGTCCGAAATTGAATTTCGCTTTGACAGAAAGATGTGCCCTTCAATGGAGAGTTAGCCTAGCATAATTTTGCTGATGGATTGTGGAGAGAGACCCAAAAATTAAGAAGCCCTAGCTTCTGCAGCTGCACAATGTCTTCTTCTCAGGTTAGCTTTGATACCATGTTAGATTTTTATCATTCAAGCTAGCATTATGATCTTAGGATCTTTAACTGAGAGAATCATACATGCACAACAATAAACACAAGAGACAAGATACACAAAGAATTTTCCTTGGGGAAACCATAAAGGAGAAAAACCTGCAACTTCCTCAGAGATAGAATCAACACCAAAATTAAAACCCGAAAACATAAAGATGATCTCCTGACAACAATAGTCTCTCTCTCTGATCCCAACTTCTTCTCTCTCACTCATGCACCCCAGTGAGTGTGTGTGTGTGTGTGTGTAATAAATAGAGAGTCTCACTCTCTATTTATATTATTTCGTTCACATAACCTTTAACTCTGTTATGTATGCTCGAGTAATCCTAACACAGTTATGTAGGCTCAAGTAACCACAACTGGGGTACTAATGACCTGACTTACATTAACTCACCTAGGGTTGACTTCTCTAGGAGAGTCTAATAACCCTAGTGCCCCACAACTATGGGGACTTTAACCCTTGATCAATAGGAGGGTTACCCACAATGAATTTACATGGCTTGTTTACATTATTGAATCTCCCGATAGGAACATCGGGGCATGACATGACTCAAATATATTATAGACACTTCCCAGAATAAACATCGGGGTACAATACATAAGATATACAAGTGAATACATTCCAAAGTTACAAATACATCAACAGTACAATAGTGTCACAATAGTACCACTACTACATCAAGAATACATGATATGTAGAGACTCACTTGACCCTATTGTATACTAAGAGACGAGGAGGAATTACTCTCACATATTGCATGTGGGATAATATAATTCTCCAAAATAACATCTCTTAATACAATACCATGGACAAATACTCTACACAATTAAATACACCACCATATAACTATGGGTTAAATGTATTACTCTTTTACATAAGATTGTAGACAACTTTAGACATAATACAAAGACATTATTACCTTCCAAGTAATATAATATATTCCAACAAATCCAACATCAACTTTAGATGAGCAGGTTTTGTGAATGTTTGAAATCAATAGACAGAGCATATGATTATGAATTCTGTACTATTAAAAACTCATTTGAAACATGAAAGGAAAACCATTATGGAAGTAAATAACAAGAAACATACTCACATGAGAAAAGAAAGTAAATACTACAACATATACAACACATGCATCTCTTTTAAATGCCAACTTTGGCTTTGTGATTTTTTTAAAAGATAGATCTCAAAACACAATGTTGAATTCTCATAGGGTCCAACCCTTTCTTCATTACAAAAACTTGTTCTTATACAAAATCGCTCCATGAGTTGAATAATTAACTTCTAAAAATAGGCAATAAATTCCCTTTACATATGTCATCTACATTTCTTAACTAACAACTGCTTTTGAAAAATAAACTAAACTCCTAGTTAACTAGTCTTCGTAAATTATCTTCGACAATATTCAATAATATTGATGCATGAAGCTTGTACTTGGATGTTCCATACTTTTTGACCAATTTCCACTGATCAACAGATGATAGGTCTAGGCTGGCCATCTCTTTTTCTAGCACTCTTAGTCCCACATGGTTTCTGTATGAAAAATATGGCAAGCACACACACATGGATTTAAAGGAAAATAGCATTTAAAAATCATCTGCTAGCTTATCCACTATTTCTTTTCTCGACAGTGATTGATGCATGTCTTCAAAATTTACGTGATCTAACTTGCATGCAATCTAATGATCACGATACTCTTTTTGGGAAAACATACTACCTTTCTCTTCCTAGAAGAAAGGTAGTCCCTTATTAAACAATGGATTAAACATGTCCATAAACAACTTCACTTGGTGTGCCATAATGCCATTATTTGCTTTTACATTGCCTAAATGCTAGTGTTTATTCACGACCTTCCTTTCCCTAGTGATAATGGAAATTCTGTCTTTGACGTTTGCTGCTTTCAATTCATATTCTCTCAAACCATTCAGAAAATCAATAGTGTTGTTATAAATATCTATATGATTCTTATTTAACCTTTATTTCACTGTTGTTACACTTTGCCAGGCGGATTTCATTACAATTTCTTTGTCTAAAATTTAATCTAGGTAAGGCCTTAATTTGGCTGCTTAAGCTATAAGCACATCCCAAATAATGTGCTTGGCTCCCTGTGTAGGTAACTGTCATGTAATTTTATTTGACAAGTCTTTACATTTGCTTTCCCAGGTTTTCCTCTCTTCTTCTCTTTTCAAGGCCAAATTATCCAAATTCTTATTCTGGTTCTTCAATCCAATTATCTACAAATCTCTCAAGCTAACATAAGACATAGCTTGTACCACAGAATATGTACTAACTTGTGCAGGAGGTGAAATGATTTGTAATTAATGCTCCTTACCTTTTTCATTAAGTTCCTTCTCCATTTATGCTTGCTTTTCTTTCAAATATTTTTCATTCTCAACCATAAGATTCATATCTCTTTCCCATTGTTTCTTTTCTTCAACAAATTTCAAGAGCTTGGCTTTACAATCATTTAATTCAGCATTAAGAGTTTCTTTTTCCTTCTCCAACTTAGTAAGCTCTGTATCTTGTATGAGTTGGGTGGCTGGAATTTTTAATCTCTTCTCTTTGATTTAGTGACCTTTGTCCTTCTATAAGCCTTTCTTGTCTTTCTTGTAGGTTCTTCTCCCAATCCAGTAAATTATGCTTCTCTATAGGATCCCTTCCTTTCATTTGGTTCTCTTGGTCAGGAAGCATTCTTTCATTAGCTTCAATTTGTCTTCTAAGGTTAAAGCCTTCAGACTTTACCTCTTTTATTTCATTAATTTTGTTTTCCAATTGTAAATTAAAACTAGAGAAAGTGTTCTTCAATTCTTTTTCCTTGTCATCTAGCTAGATCCTTTACTCATTCAATATCATCTCAGCAGCCTCATGTTTATTGGTTAGTGAAAAGAACTTATCCTTTAGGATATTCAAGTCATTTTTTGTATCTACTAGACTCTTGCATGTTCTTCTAGAATTTTTGGATTCCATCCACAATCCATGTAGTAACTCATTCATCTTGAAAACAGTTTCAAGATCACTTAGAGTGACCATAAACATGTTTTCAATCTTATCAAAAACATTTATAGGATAAAAACTTATCTTTTTCTTGGTATTTTCAATTGCAATAAGAAAGTATTCCTTCAATTTCTTCAAGTCTTCATTCTTCGTAATCAGGATTTTATCTTTGAGAATTAATAGGTCTTCTTCTTTTTCCTTAGAGAGTACTTCATCATCATAACAGCTGTCATTTGAAAGTTCATCTAGCCCAATGTTTTCTTTGTTTTGTGATGAGGCAAATGAGAGATTGTTCTCTTCAGTGCTCAACATATCTTTACTTAGTTCTTCATCAGATTTTTGACTTGTATCTTCTCTTGCACTTTGATACTGGGCTTGATATGTGTCTTCAATCTTTAGCCATAGCTTTCTTGCAGAGGTGTAATGCCCTAGTTTTATCTTGATGTCATTTGATAAGGTTCTCTTAATAGTTTGCAAAGCAATAGAATTGAATTTCTGGTCATCTTTTGAAATTCTGGTTTTGTTCTTCAAGTACCATTTCTTGCTTGCTATTGCATCCCACACATGTGCTCCTTTGGACTTCAATTGAAACTTTATGGCATCCCTCCAATTGGCATAGTCATCTCCATTAAACAAGGGGATTTTATCATCTTCATTTCCAACCATTTTTAAAATGTTGATTCTGGCACCTATATTTAGATTAAGTGCTTGGCTCTAAAAAATGGACCTATTTTCCTTTTGGATCAGCCTTCCAGTAGTGAGATGTTCAAAGACAACCCGCTCTGATACCAATTGATGAAACAGGTTTCAGACACTGAGAGGGGTAGGGGGGTGAATCAGTGTCTCTTTAAAAATTTCTTTCCAAAACACAAATGGCATTTAATCAGTCATAACATTTACCAATTATATATAT
>LPNX010051556.1:313269-362692 GCA_001517045.1 Pseudotsuga menziesii
AGACCTAGCTCTCTTACAAGACCCATCTTGTATACATGACCTAGCATGTATAGAGGAATCCAATCCTCATTCAAGCTCCAACCTGATTACATACACCAATCTGTTTGAATGAACACAAGGTTCATGTCAAAGGTAGAATATCCACCAAAATATTATATTTTATCCATCGAGACACATAATTGATCTCTTCATGTCTTCGTATTTATACTTTTTCTTCATACCTCTTCATGAATCAATGTGTCTTTTCATGTACTTCACAACTCTTCATGAACTGATGTATCTTTTCATATAATAAGAAAATAAGGTTAAACTAATGACTTATTCATAACTATATTTAGTCTATTCTCCATTTGTTATTATTTTATCCATTATGACTTATCGTTTTATTCATGGTTTTTATGCCTTTTTTTTAACATGAGCACTATAAGAGATTTGGCTTTTTATATTAGCACTCTTTTAGCATTCGGCTCCTCTAGGCATAAAACCCTTTTACGATTAGGCCGACGAAGCAAAGCGGTTTTGATTCTACCACCATCATATTCAGGACCAACATTCTGTAATTGAGGATCAGTATCTGACTATGTCATATCTCCTGTAACATGACCATGTTCCCCTCCACCAGAGCCAAATAACTTAGATCCAAAACCTGGCTCAATACTGTCATACACAGGATCATATTGACTTCCTGGAGTAGACGAAGATACACAGAGAGTTGATTTAACAGGTACCAATAATACTACATATGAATAGCGGTATGCTTGCAACTCGATACACCAAGTGGCATTGAACTAGAGGATGTTGACTTGAGTTGTGATCCAGTCCTATAAACTGTTGGTGGTGAAGAAGGTGACCTAGGATCTTGCTCTTGCATTGCAAATAGTAATTCAGGATGACCAACATGGTTTGGATTTTTCATTTGGATTAAGGATCAGCAGGGCATAGTATATTATCGATGCGAAAATCAATGAAGGATATAGCGAAGAAATTTATATTCCATTAATGTTAATTCCGCCAGAAATTCCATAAGAAATTGAATTTTTTTGAATTGGATCCCATATATCAGATCAACGTATTCGATTATAGATCTGATAAACGTAATCATTGTACGCACCACAATTTCAAATTTCAGAGCCTTCAAAACTTGTGTTTCTGATTTTGCAATCTCATCTTCCATGACTTTACTCTCGCCCTTCAGTTCTTCTGCAATCTCGTCTGCCCAAGGAATTTGGTTTATGCTTTCCAAATGCTTTGCAGAATTGAACTAACAACCCAACCCTAAAATTTCGAGATCTTCCACAACATATTGTTCCAGTGAAAGTATCCAATCCAGATTGTGGACTGCTAAATGAAGACTATCCGTGTAAAAATGCAAATGAGCTGATGCATTTACCATGAAATTAACCACTCTAAGGCGAACTTCAATTTCATCTAATAAACCCTTTTGAATGGTTCTCAAATAATTTCTTCTAGGAATGAATAGAAGCTCATTAGAATGGTATTGCTGCATGATCACCTCACCATTAATGTATAGCAAATATCACAGTAACAGAGTCCCAGGGCCATAGCGTATATGGACAATATGAATATTGGCGGGCATAATCCTTCATCCTACAGGCGTAACCTTCAGCCTATAATCATATTCTTTGGCATGCGGGCATGTAACCTTATTAATGCCCCTTACAAACCTTAACACGGGCATATCCAAGCTCTTATGCGCTTATCCAGTTTACTGCGGGCATCCTTAGCCCTTACTATGGACATATCAACACTTAGCCTACTTTTTGTTTCAACACTTAACCATTTTTAAATCTCAACATACAAACTAATATTTTTTCTTGGTTTTGGCAGGTTGATATTTCACATGAAGGCTATAATTAGGGCTTGGCTCCCCACATTTTGGTAGATTATGTTTGCGTTGTTTAGTGCAAGCAACCAATGATTAGCAGAGAGATTAATCAAGTGAGGACTCTCTTGACTAACTGTCATTTCGATTATCTCATGAATATATGACAATAGATTTATCTCAATGTTGAACGCCAGTCGCGCTTCTTGAAACTCAAGTGGACCTTGCAGGAGTTGAGCGAGGTGAAAGAGAGATATAAGGAGAGATTCACAAGCATCATCCAAAACACCATGCGATCCTCACTCTTGAAAATGCCCACTGTATAAATTAGAACTTGAGCAAACCCTCCCAATAGTATTTTCTACATTTGGATAATTATTGGGGTATTCACTTGATCGACATTAAACATACTTTGAACTAAGCCATCCTGAATCCGACCAAAATTTGTGAGATCAGTTTGAAGAAAGGGTCATGGGATCTGCCTCTAGAAGGTAGTTGAAAACACAATACAGCTCTTCGGAATTTAGACTCTATGCTACGAGCGTAAGAAGGCCAAGAATTACATGTTGTAAACCTTCGTCCTCCATTTGCAAATATTTCTCTTCATAAATATTTCATTTTAATAAAATATTTCACTTTAATATTTGTTTTAACTTTAAAGGCAATTTAATACTTAATATGATCTATTTAATAAATCACTAGCATAGATCTATTTAATAAATCAATAGAATAGATCTATTTAATAAATCACTAGCACTTTAATAGTTAATATGATCTTTTTAATCCATTTGTACTTAAATGTCATTTTAATTTTATCTCATTTAATGTTTCCACTAATAATTTTAGACTTTCCATTATCTTAACTAGTATCTTAACTCTTTTTTCTTTTTGGCATTTCAATATTTCACTTTAAATCCATTTAATGCCACTTTAATAATTGTATAGTTTTACTTGAGTATGCCATTTTAATGCCTTTTATAATGACAATTTAATGTTCTTTTGATCCATTTAATAGTGACACTTGAATATGTCATCATTGTTATCACATATACTCTTGCTTGTTGCTCTGGCATCTCTATAATGCCACATATGATTGCCATTAATGACAATCTACACAATCTACATTTGCCATATTGCCAATAGCTCCTCTGAACTTCATGTGTTTATTCTTGCATTTGACATATGCTACTTGTATTATCTGCCCTGTTTCTTCAATTTTCTGCTTCTTTGGTGTCTTAGCGGTGTCCTCTTCCTCTGCATCCATAGCATCTGAGAAGTCTCTCTTGTTAGTCCTTTCAGAACAAATTTCTATGGGTGTAATCTTCTCAGCTGTTGGAACAATACTTGAAGGGTCTGGATGTGTGGAGCTGAATTCCCTCATTGATGAAGTGGAACCTTGCTGCATATCATCATCATCCTTCTATGTCTCATGAGGATAATCAATCCAATTGGCACTCTCGTCCATACCTGCAATTTCATGATGTTCAAAAGGTTTATTTTTGTTCACCTGTTTTCTGATGGATATAATATGATGGGGATCATAATTAATAGCTACATCATTATGAAATCTCATTTCCTTCAATAAGTTATCCACCACTAGAAAATCAACCCTGCTCTTTATGATGAATGGGCCAACTACACATGGAAATTTAATCTTAGATGAATTCTTGAAATTAATGAAGTGTTCATTCTCAACAACCAACTTCTCTCTAATCATCTCTAAAGCAAATATTCTGGGAGCTAAGAAGGGTGGTAATACATATGGTGGATAAACAAATCCATATACTCTTATTACAGTCACTTCTTCCATTAAAAACCAATATTCAATCCTTTTATCAAGGGAAAAATGTAATATTTCTTTCATAACTGGTAGTACCTTGGGCAAATTCTGGTTGAAAAATGTTTTGTATACCTCAGACATCAGAAAATTCATATATTTGCTAAAATTCCTGTTCATTTCATTAGTGAGAACCAAATCTGGGAATTGCAGGTTCTCCTCATTAAAGAATATAAACGTCTTCACCAAATAAGATTGATATCTGAAAAACTTGGTACTATGGAAGTCCACTAGCTGGGAGTGGATACTTTGAGCTAGGAACTCATCCAATTTAATACAACATGACTGACCTGACTCAACAGACTCAATTGGACCAATACTCACTCTGAATAACAGACTCATCAAAGACTCAGTGACATACTTATCAGTATCTAAACCTAGAAACTGAGTCATCATGGAGATGATAGACTAGGTTTCATCAGTAAACAAATTTAAACTAATAGGAAAGGCTTGATTCTGCAAGGAGATATTGGGTTTGAAACATGTATTGAAGAAAGCCTACTTTTTTTCTACAGTGGCTTCTCTAAATGTTTGGATTAATCTTTCTTCACTAAATTCTTGAGATAAATGGGTAAAGGTAGCTGGAACAAAAAAATATATCTCGGACGATTAATGAATTGATAGGATGAATAATTTTAGACTTAGATACGTCCATAATCACCCTCTCAAAAGAGGAATAATAGCAGGTGCACCAGTCAAAAAATTCTGGGAAATTTAGGGTTTGTTCAGTAGTGAAAATGAGAACGGAAGACTCCATGGACATCAGTCCCTTGGTCTTTGAGGACCTTTAACTTGTTTTTTAATTAATCTACTGAACTAACAACCAATATAGTGTCAAAAAATTCATAGTATTTATCTTCAAATACTTCTTCTATTTTATGATATTCCAGAACTTGAGCGTCCATCCCTTCTACATTTTCCATGTTTAAATAGCCTTGGGTAAGATTAAAGGACTACCTAGTTGCTCGATAAGTGGAAAAAATATCTGTTTGAGTTGGCTTCTTCCGCACAGTCGTGATCTCTCATTTTCCAATGCAAATACAGACAAATAAATCAAATCCACGTGGTTTGATTTTATATTATTTTATTGTCTTATTTGTCACGCAACTTATTCAACCCAATTCATTCTTATCCGAGGATCTATCATTAGAGGAAATTTGGGGTCTAAAATGGGCCTTATAAGAAAATGTGCCAACAATAAGTTCTTGTGAGTTGGAATTCAAGAACCAATAGAATTCCAATAAAATGAGTCAACCATAATGGTTGAATTGACATAATTGTCATAAAAAAAACTACTTTTTTGTTCGTATTTTCAACATATCTCCCTGTGTTTTTAATCAAATTTCAATTGAGAGAGCTCATTGGATGCGGAATTTAATTCTGCATCCAACGAGTACCCACACTGCATACTTTTGATGGACCCCACTATCCCAAAAATAAGAAATACCTGAAAAAATGTGATGATGAGATCATCATCATGTTTTTTCAGGTATTTATTATTTTTGGGGTAGTGGGGTCCGTTAAAAGTATGCAGCGTGGGTACTCATTAGATGCAGAATCAAATTCTGCATCCAACAAGCTCTCCTGATCGAAATTTGAGTAAAAACACAGGGAGATATGTCGAAAATACGAACACAAAAAGTAGTTTTTTTCTTTTTTCCTCCAAAATTAATAAATATTATTTTATGATTTTCCTTAGGAGGCCCATTTTAGACCTCAAAATTCCTCTAATTTTTCTTTCATCCTGATCCATTTATCTTGATCATCATTTACCGATGTACTCCTCACTCCTGCTATATTACTCATCCTTGTCTCTCTTATAACTCCATGTATTGGAGCCGATCTCAACCGTAGATTTTCATCCTACTTACTTGCCACCGTAAATCTATTCATTATTTTAACACAAGTTCATCTCATAACTAAATTACACCTTGATTCAGTGGATTAAAACTCAACCCTTGATCTCATTTTACAAAATATCCATTGTCGATCAATTTCTCCTTCTAATATTCCGCTCAGCCTTCTCTCCATAGCAAGTATGCACCTTCTCCCAGTGGAGTGGTTTTAAACGTAGATCTAAACCTCCTTAGATATTAGCCATTCATCCTTGATCCCCTTTAATCAATTCCACCGAGACTCCTTTCAATATATCTTGTGCATGTAGATTCAACATAATCAATCATGACCATAGATCTTGATGTGATTGAATACACACCATTGATTATGAAGGATATTTAACCAATTCTACTATCTTACCAAAAATTTTCACCCACGCATCTTCCATGAGCAGAATGATTTTGGGCTCTTGATCTAAATCCGGGTCCCATCGCAACCATTGAAACATGTGCCCTGTACCATTTTTCACTGCTTTGGAAACTTTTTCCTTTTGCGCAAATTCACCCAGCGGAATGAATATAGGTCATCGATCTTATTTCACCTTTAATCTCTGCCAGCAATTAGTGACGGTCCTACCAAATTCCATTGGTCCCCAAAATTACTTCTTCCATGCATGTTCTTCCAGTGGAATTCATACCAACTGTTGATTCACCCTGATTGAGATCTCTGTCGTAGATCTTTGTGTGATGTACCATTTTCCGTTGATTGGAAAAGTCAATCCTCAGGTGCATGTCTCCTCGGTGGAACCTTTGTTGGCCATAGATCTATTACCCTCTGTTCATCAAACTGTTGATTTATGCTATCTTTTAACCCACTCTGCTGGTGACTAATTTTATTTCTTCCTTGCATCTTTCACTAGTGGATTCATCTACATTGGTTGATGTTCTTTTCTGCGGATCTACACCGTCGCATCTTGCTATGATATAAAATTGGGGCATATTTTCACACAAAACTCATTTCTAAGGTCAAATTCAATATTTTCTTCACACACATAATTTCTAAACTTAGAAATTATCCCCTTTTCCACCTACCTTTAGGTCATATGATGCAACATCTCAGCTCTTACCTTATATTTTCATAAGCCTCCCCCTTCCCAACTGCTAACCAGAAATGGTGCTAACAACTAGCTCCGACAAGGGATGCTATCCTCCCTGTGAGGTAGAAAAGAACCCTGCAGACCAGTTCCTGATCTTTATTTCTTACAAAACTCAACATTTAAAAAATAAAAAATAAAAGAATAAAATAAAATGGCTACCCCTCAATATCTTAGGGCCTTCTCTCCGGGCTTCAAATCTTTCAGCTCACCATCTGTACTGATTTCAAATCAATTAAATATATATAATCTATGGTACAAAAATTACCTTCCACCTCTAGGATAGGTAATGCTTTAGAAATATTCCATTGACAGGGCCTCCTTTTAGCTGAACCCCATCTTGATGCTGAAAAAATAAATGAATTATCTTCCCTGTATGTTGCAATGATGTATGGACCTACCCACATATTATCAAACTTGCCATGTTTGTCCTCTCTAGGTGCATCCCATTTTAATACCAAGTCATCAATATGAAATTTCTCCTCCTTCAATTTTCTGTCAAAGGTATTCTTCATTTTTTCTTGATGCACTTATACCTTGTCATAATATTTATTGATCATTTCATTCAGCTCTATAATTTGATTAATCCTACCATGTGATCATTTAACAGTTTCATGATAGGAAACCCCAAAGATGATGGAAAAACTACTTCATCTCCATAAACCAACTGAAAAGGAGACATCCCAATTGATATTTTTGTTCTGATCCTATCTTCCCACAAAGCATATTTCAACTTTGTATGCCAAGATATTTTATTTTCTTTCAGCAATTTCTTAATTATCCTTACCAAGCTCCTGTTTGAAGATTCTGCAAGTCCATTTCCATATGGATAATAGGTAGTGGAATGATTCAAATTAATTTGGTACTTATGAAAACAAATTACCATCTTTTTTGATTTGAAGGCAGCTGCATTATTTGTCACAATCCTCCTTGGACACCCAAACCTTGACAAGATACTTTTCTCTAAAAATTCCATGATGAGAAGATCAGTGGCTCTCCTAGTTGGTATAGCTTCAATCCATTTAGTGAAATAATCTGTTGCTGTTAGAATCTACTCGTTCCGTCCTGAATAATTTGGGTTGATTCCACAATGAAATCTAACCCCAATTGCTGAAAGGGTGCCTCAACTGAAATTGGATTAAGAGGCAGTGGGACCAACTTTCTTTTTCCATAAATTTTTTTACATTGATGACATGTAGTGATTTATTTATAAATTTCAGAAAACATGGAAGGCTAGTAAACAATAGCTCTCAAAATCTTGTTAGCTATCACCTTCCAAGAGTGATGTCCTCCACAATCCCCTTGATGAAATTCCTTCATTGTCTGCTGAGCCTCATTTTCCAATAAGCAATTTAACAAAACACCACTAGGATCATTATAGTACAAATATTGATTCATAATACATAAATTTTCAGCATTTAATTTAACATATGTGGCTCTTGTTTTACTCAATCCTGTAGGAGCCTGCAAGTTTTGCAATACATATATGATATCACTATACCATGGAGAAAGAGTAAAATATGGCAATACCTGTAACCCTGCATCAAGTTGATTTGAATAATTGGACAAGAAGTTGATTTACAGAGAATCACAATTAGAATCTGTCACTAATTTGGCAAGCCCCTGTCATTTGACCAACTTTGTAGGCTTGATTTCAAGATCATAGTCCAACAACACAACAATCCACTTAGCCCTCTTACCTTCTGGATCTGGTTGAGTGAGGATACTCTTTATTACATTACTTGGGACATATGCAACAATATGAGAATGAAGAATATATACTCTAAAATATTTCAAGGATTTCACCAAAGCATAGGCGTGTTTCTCCATAATATCATAATTCAACTCTCCATCCCTCAGCACCTTGCTGAAAAAATCAATAGGCTGTTCATCATTTTGACTATTCTTTTGTAGCAGGACTCCAACAATAGTATGCTCAGATGCATAAGAGAATACCAAGAAATCTTTAGTAAAATATGGACTTACTAAAACTGGAGCTTCAGTGATGGACTTTTTAATATCTTTAAAGGACTTTATAGTATCCACTGTCCATTTTATCTCATTTTCTTCCTTCAGCATATTTGTAATGTTTGTCATAATTTCAGGAAAAATTGGGATAAATCTCCTCAAAAAATTTACCTGTCCAATAAATGACTGCACCTGTTTCTTACTCCTGGGCTCTTCAACCTTTAGAATAGCACTGACTCTTGCTGGATCAATTCTAATTCCTTCTTTAGAAATAATGTGTCCTAACAACTTCCTTCTTTTAATGCAAAATTCGACTTCCTGGGATTGAGTGAGATGCCATACTTTCTGCACTTTAGAAAAAAATTCTCCAAATGCTTATGATGTTCCCTATCAGACTTAGAATAAACAATGATATCATCCATATAAACTGCTACAAACTTATCCTTTTCCTCTACAAAATCAATATCCATGGCTCTCTGAAATGTGGCTCCTGCATTCATCAATCCAAATGGAATTTTGGAATACATAAATGTACCCCATGGTGTAGTAAAATGAGTTTTCTCTTGGTCCTCTGGAAGGAATTTTACTTAATTAAATCTAGAGAAACCATCAATGGTAGAAATTCTCTCTACCCCTACCACTTTCTGTAGAAGATGGTGGCATTTTGGGTATAGGATAGTTGTCTTTTAATGATAATTTGTTCAGATTCCTGAAATATACACAAAGTATGATCTCACCATTCTTTTTTCTAACAGGTACTAAGTTAGCTACCCACTCAAAAAATCTCAGAGTACCAATAATTTTAGCATTGAACAATTTCTTCACTTCCTTTTCAATCAGGGGTAGCAACATTGGATTGATTCTTCTCAAATTTTGGATAAATGGATTTTCCCTAGGTTTGATTGGAAAAGTACGTTGTATGATAGAAGTATCATACTCCTTCAAATCTTCATATCTCCAGGAAGATACATCTGTATACTTCTTCATTAAATTTATGTATTCTTCTTTTTCTTTTGTAGGCATTTTTTTGGACAATTTAACAATTTTGGGTGATTCTTCAGTACCTATGTTATGATCTTCAACATCATTCTCAACAGGATGAAATTTAGGATCCTTTGCTATACCATTTTGATCAAATAAGTTTTCTAGGGGAATCAAAACTTTTGGAATATAATTACTTTTCAACTGGATTATATCTTTTCCCTCTATCCTGTTTTCAATTTTTTCTTTTCAACATCTTCTTTTTCAGAATGTACATCATCTTGGAAGTTTTCTAAGTTCTCATTCTCTGTATCTATTTGAGTATTTAAAAACTCATCCGAAATATCCAAAAATCTTTTAATATGCATATCATCATAAAAAACCTGCCAATATTTCGAATTGTCGGGTCTAGAAGGTCTATTTACAACTTGGACGTTATACTTCTTTTGAGAATAGATGGGAGTTTTAAAATTACCAGCAATCGTAGCCAGGGAATCAACTACTTTATTTTCTATTATAGGGACCACTTTGATTTTATGTTCTGTAAAATAATTTCCAAACATGTCCCAGACTTCATTCCTGGAGGCCCTCATTTTGGGATGTTTTTTCTGGTAACTATTATTCACCTGGTTTAGCATAAGTTATGAATCCCCAAATGCCTCTATTCTCTTTTCTCCCAAATATTTCAAAGCATGTAAACCCAACAGCAGAGCTTCATAATCAACCACATTATTCATACATTCAAAATTCAGTTTATAAGAGTAAGCCTTAAATTCTCTGTTTGGAGAAATAATCCAAACACCAACACCATCCCCTTCTTTACTTATGGACCCATCAAAATACATGGTACACAATCCCTCTTCATTCTTTTTCTTTTCTACGGATTCTTGCCTTTTTGAAAATTCCTTGTCCTCTTTAAACTCAATCTATAAAGGAAATTCAGGATCAACATGACTCGAGTCATTTAAAAATATTGGGGATCCCAAATCAGTGTCTACAACATAAATAGGATGGTTGGCAGGATTTCCGTGGCTACTAACCAAATAGGCTATCCTTTTCTCTCTATACAGTCTCCTGTTTCCTCCAAACAAGGGAATGGTGCCATATGAAATATCAATCTGTAATGTTCCTTTCAATTTTGATTCCCAAGATCTTGACAACAACATGCCAAACTTGGGAGGAATGCCATCTACCACAACATCCATGACAATACTTTTAGCTGGAATTTTTTCCAGGGTTACCACCATATCTTTAATTAATCCTAGACATCTTACCTTTCTAGAATAAAAGGAATATAGATCTTTATAAGGCCTAGTGATTTCCAATCCCAAAATTTCCAATATTACCCTTGGCATTAGGTTATGAGATGCACGAAAATCAAGCATAGCATTGTGAAAAATCATATCATGAACATTCAAACTTAGATAAAAAGGAGGGACTTCTTCTTCATATATATTTTCAATTTGAGGTCTTTTAGTGCCAGAAATTGTTCTTAGACTACTAGAAGAACAAGCCAACACAATCTCAAAAGTAAAAGTATATAAAATAGGTTTTGGGGTTTTGGTCTGAATATTTATACACAAGAAGGTAATGAATAGAAACAAGCCAATTCCATAACTAAATCATGAACAAGTTTAATATCTGGGGATCACACACTCTGAATAAACCATATACATTACACAAGAATACTGTTTTCATCCAAAAAACCACAAGCATTTGCATGAATAAGACTTTAGACAAGAAATGAAATTGCAGAATGAGTAACCAAACAGATTAGAAATGAAAACAGTATAAGAGTAAAATAGGGCTTATCAGCATATATATGATCAATTACAGTCTTAAACTTACATAAGAGTGCAATAGTCTTAGCGTGAAATGTATGAGCTTCAAAAAGCCTCTCCTTGAACTAAACTTCGAACCTGTGCACTGTATGCCTCTCCCCATTATTTAATTACAAAGACATCATATGAAGTAGTTCCATATTCACTTCTTTAGGTTGAATTCAAAACTACTTAGCAGTTACATTAACCAACTTTCAACTAATTGACTAAAAATAGCAAAATCGGATTCCTGGGAAATTTGGTGAATTTCTGAAAAATGGGTCTCCAAGAAGCCTTTATATCTCTCGCTCCAGGATACATGTGCAAAACATAATAGAGGTTTTTTTGAATGAGTCCGTTATGGACAAAAACCTCTCTTGGTTTTTAAAAATGTTTCTCCAATCCATTATAATATGCCCCGCAAGATGAAGACTAAAACAGGAAAATATTAAATGTTTTTTAAACCCTGAAAAATAGGCCGTAAAGATTAAATCAAATCTTTCAAACCTTGATAGCTGTTGAAAAATGGAGAGAGATTTTTGTGAATGGGTCTGTTATTAAATTTTTTTTTCTTTCTTTCTAAAATTCATCTCCATTAGCTCGTAATCCGCACTAAATTGAATGACCAAAACAAGAAAAAACAGAGCATAATTATGCATTTTATTTTTTTTATTTCAAGGGCTTCTTTTGCTACTAGCTTCTAGTCTCCAATTTACTTATTCTACCTGTACATGAATTTTATTTTGAAGCTTAACATTTGAAGTTTGCAAACTGTCATCTTTTAATTCAGCAGTAACTGGTACTTTAGCTATGCTTTCTTCTACACCTACATAATTCTATTTTTTTTCCTCCTTTAAATCCAACTGTTCCTCCTGAATTGAAACATCTCTCTGCTTCTTTTCATCATTTTCCAAATCTTTTTCTTGATCATCATCAAGTGTTTCTCGTACATGTTCATACACAGTTTCTTTTTCTCTTAATATGCATGTAGTTTCTGATATCGGCTCCTCAATGCAGACCACGATTCCCCTATTCATACACATGTCATGATGATAGATGAGGTCATGAATATGTGCTGTTATATTTTGGACAGATGTCTGAAAGCTTACGATATTGTCTTCTGCAGTAGCCACGATTTCTAGCCACCTCTTTCAATAACTCAAACCAAACGAAATCATGATAGGTCAAACCATGATCCTCCTTAATAATCTATGCATCCTCTCATACAGTTGCCATGATCATCACCGTGTTCTAAACACATATCATATGTCCTCTTAGGTGTCCAACAACTTCCACTAATTTCGATTTCGAACAGCCACGCTTCTCTTCCATGATTTTTAATAATTCGAGATTCTTGTAGCGCTTTTGTTCACTGACCTTCACTCCTGCGCAACAGGAATCCCCTTTTTGCATATTTTTTAACCATAACTTAAACATGAAGTTTAGTCATAAAATTTTAAATTTGGAATAAAGTTAATTATAATATTTTTTAGACCTTTAGAGATATATATAATTACTAATAAGACCAAAAACTTTGAAAAACCAATAAAATGAAATAATCAAAATCATTTAAAATATAAAATCAAACAAAAATGTATTTATTTCTAAAAATCCTCAAAATCAACTCAAAATGTAAAACCATAGAAAATCAATGTTTGACAAATAGGAAAAATAAACTAAGAACAAGATCTAGTTATAACATCTGGCTCTTGCTGTGGGATGAAATCCTCCTTGTGAGGTTTCAAGAACCTGTAGATCAGTGCCTTCTTCCATCTAAACTGAACTTATATATCAAAATTTCCATTGGGCTATGGAGTCTTGTTTATCTCATTCCCAGCCTACCATTCACTGCTAACCAAGGTCTGCAACTTGTTTTTTCAATCAAAATCTGAACCTATACTTCTGAAATGACAAAATACTGCTACAAACCAGCATACTGAAAAGAATCTATGTGCTCGTATGGTGAGATTATTCTATGATTTACTCCTACTTCTAATTAGAAGAAACATCCCAATCAAGTGTAATCATACTTCCAGTGAAGCCAAGAAACCATTGGACTGAGAATCATAATTCCATGCATGCTATTGTTTGAGAAGACCCACAAAAGATGTGATAAATGCAATAAAATTTTTGTAGACAACTGATACTTACGGTTGGAAATAGGAAGTATGCCAAATTCTAGAGCATTAGAAACCTTTGAAAAATAAAAATCCATCCAAGAAGCCACGAGATCATGAAACTCATGCAAAATTACTCCCTCATGTTGTTAAAAAAGAATGGACTGCAAATGGGTGTCCTCAATCCTCAATACTCCATGAGATAATGCAATAAGAGAAAAATATATAAAATCTTCGACTCTGTTGAGCTCATCCTGTTTTATATCTTCCACTAACCGAAGCTGACTATTTCTAAAGAGTGTTGCTTAACTCAAGAGGACGGAAAAAATGGTTGTAGTATTTCTTTATATCCATAAAAAATTGGCATATTTTCATAATGATTTTGAGTAGTAAAGTTATCATGGCCATGGATATTAGGCACATCTAATATTACATTCAAAGTATCTATAGTTTGTCTGCTATCAATTTGAGAGTCAAAGAAATTTAGAACTTTTTCTTGTTCAGTAAAAAAATATGAATATAATTCACCTACAATCGGTTTCTGCTGATCATGAAATTTCCAATTTAAAACTTCAATGTCTTCATTATATTCATCATAAAGTGAAGCATTCTCTTCCTCTCTATTGGTGTTATTTTTAAACTTTGGCTCAAGAATTGAAACCAAAGGCTCTTCGAATTGCTTCTTGACCTTTAAATAAAACCATTAACCAAAACTTGAACAAATAAAATTCCGAAAGTGACCATAAGTCAGGAATGGCAGCTTATTTCTTATATCAATAGTAAGAGGTTGAAGAGTAGCAACTTCTTCTTCATAACTTGATAATCTCATAGCAGGAGCTAGGAAATTTCTACTATAATCCACTAAAAGTATATTATCATCTAAAAATTCAACAAACTGATATGAAGAATCAACACAAGCATCATTTATATCCTTGTTCATATGAAAATATGAAAATGATGAAGAAAACTGTCTTAAATATGAATGATACCTATGTTCTTCTTCCTGTTCATAAGCTTGTATATCTTCAACATGAGCCTGATATCAAAGAATTTTGCAAGCTCGTATGTTCTCCTCCACTCCTTTTGCATCCTCAAACAATTGTCTTAAAGATGATGATTTCCTTTCTAACAGGAAAAAGACAAGATCTGAANGTCTAATCTCCGTGGGCATACTGATATAAAAACTTTGAATCCTCTAATTAAATTTAGTAACTGGCTCATCATTCTCCCTTTTCAAACTATAAAATTCAGAAATAAATTGATCGTAAGATTTATTCTTACCCCAATACTTCAAAAAGACATCATGTAACTCTTCCCACGATCCAATTGAATCGACTTTTAAATTTTGGAACCAAAACCTAGCATCTCCAGCAAAGGATTTCGAAAATAACCCCATGACAACATCCTCATGCATGATTTCAAAATTATCAATGAAATTATGAAAGGATCCTAAATGATTCTCTGCTGTAATATGGTCTTTTCCAGTAAAATGGGGAAGATATTCAACAAAGTAGGAAGGGTAAGGATGTAAGAGAGATGGCAGCCTAAGAGGTTTAAAAATCTTCTGTCTGAGTCTAGAATGAAAATCTGTGAGTTGAAAATGAGGCTCAACAAACTGTTCACAAGTTTCAGTAGGGATGGTAGAAGGTAATGGATCAAATTTATTCTCTATAAGATGACCAGAATAATCAGGTTCAAGAGATATGGGTATATGTATATCATGTTGCACATGTATTTCAAATGAAGGTATAGGATCACCATCAATAAAACAAGAAGAACGTAGTCTTTCTTCTTCCAAAGAGGGATATGTACCTGAAGGTTTATGATCATCGGAATAGAAAAAACAAAAAAATAATTCTTTTGACATGCAATGGTAAAGATAGGAAAGAACTGATGAATAAGAACAAAACATCATGGAGGAAAGTAACAAGCTGATACCCGGTATTTCCATCTGGCTTCTTCTTTTTTCTGTCAACAAATTTCTCCTTGCAGTGGAATATTTAATTGTGGAGTCGCTAGGTAGATGATTGCAGTCTATCTCACCGTCCTTCTCTTGTCTACCATCAAGAGTCAGATCTGTGTCGTTGTGGTTCTTCCCAGGGAATATAATCTTGATTTCCATCCCCGGCAATGGTGCCAAAGATGTTAGTGCCAGAAATTGTTCTCAGACTACTAGAAGAACAAGCCAACACAATCTCAAAAGTAAAAGTAAATAAAATAGGTTTTAGGGTTTTGGTATGAATATTTATACACAAGAAGGTAATGAGTAGAAACAAGCCAATTCCATAACTAAATCATGAACAAGTTTAAGATCTAGGGATCACACACTCTGAATAAACCATATACATTACACAAGAAATATTGTTTTCACCCACAAAACCACAAGCATTTGCATGAATAAGACTTTAGACAAGAAATGAAATTGCAAAATGAGTAACCAAACAGACTAGAAATGAAAACAGTATAAGAGTAAAATAGGGTCTATCAGCATATATATGATCAATTACAGTCTTAAACTTACATAAGAGTACAATAGTCTTAGCTTGAAATGTATGAGCTTCAAAAAGCCTCTCCTTGAACTAAACTTCGAACCTGTGCATTGTATGCCTCTCCCCCTTATATAATTACAAAGACATCATATGAAGTAGTTCCATATTCACTTCTTTAGGTCAAATTCAAAACTACTTAGCAGTTACATTAACCAACTTTCAACTAATTGACTAAAAATAGCAAAATCAGATTCCTGGGAAATTTGACGAATTTCTGAAAAATGGGTCTCAAAGAAGCCTCCATATCTCTCAATCTGGGACACCTGTGCAAAAAATGAGATATTTTTTTGTGAATGAGACCGTGATGGACAAAAACCTCTATTTTAAAAAAAATGTTTCTCCAATCCATCGTAATATGCCCCGTAAGATGAAGACTAAAACAGGAAAATATTAAATGTTTTTTAAACCCTGAAAAATAGGTCGTAAAGATTAAATACAATCTTTCAAAACTTGATAGATGTTGCAAACCTGAGAGAGGTTTTTGTGAATGGTTCTTTTATGAACAAAAACCTCTTTTTTTCTTTCTAAAATTCATCTCCATCATCTCGTAATCCACGCTCAATTGCAATGACAAAAACAGGAAAAAAAAGAAGCATAATTATGCATTTTATTTTTTATTTCAAGGGCTTCTTTTGCTACTGGCTTCTGGTCTCCAATTTACTTCTTCTACCTGTACATGAATTTTCTTTTGAATCTTAACATTTGAATTTTGCAAATTGTCATCTTTTAATTCAGCAGTAACTGGGACTTTACCTGTGCTTTCTTCTACACATACAAAATTCTGTTTTATTTTCCTCTTTTAAATCCAACCGTTCCTCATGAATTGAAACATCTCTCTGCTACTTTTCATCATTTTCCAAATCTTGTTCTTGATCATCATCAAGTGTTTCTCTTACATGTTCATACACAGGTTCTTTTTCTCTTGCTATGCCTGTAGTTTCTGATATCAGCTCCTCAATGCAGACCACGATTCCCATTAGAGGAAATTTAAATTTAAAATGGGCCTTCCAAAAATAATACAAATTCCATGTCATCATGTATTATCCAATCAAAATTATTTAAAATTCAAAAAGGGAGCACCTCTTAAACAATTTTTTAATATAAATCCGGGGATAGGTATCATAAAAAAACTACTTTTTTTATTCATATTTTCGACATATCTCCTTGTGTTTTTACTCAAATTTGGATCGGGAGAGCTTGTTGGATGCGGAATTAAATTTCACATCCAACGAGTACCCACTCGGAATACTTTTGACAGACCCCACTACCCCAAAAACAAGAAATACCTGAAAAAGCGTGATGATGACATCATCATCACATTTTTCCAGGTATTTCTTGTTTTTGGGGGTAGCGGGGTCCATTAAAAGTATGCTGAGTGGGTACTCCTTGGATGCGGAATTTAATTCCGCATCCAACGAGCTCTCCCAATCCAAATTTGAGTAAAAACACAGGGAGATATGTAAAAAATACAAACAAAAAAGTAGTTTTTTTCTTTTCTTTCTCCAAAATTAATAAATATTATTTTATTAATTTTCCTTAGGAGGCCCATTTTGAGTTGAAATTTCCTCTAATTCCTGTTCATGCACATGTCATGATGATGGATGAGGTCACGAATATGCGCTGTTATATTTTGGACAGATGTCTGAAATCTTACGATATTGTCTTTTGCAACCGCCATGATTTCTAACCACCTCTTTCAATAACTCAAACCAAACAAAATCATGATAGGTCAAACCATGATCCTCATTAATAATCTCTGCATCCTCTCATACACTTGCCATGATCATCACTGGGTTCTAAACACGTATCATTATGTCCTCTTAGGTGTCCAACAACTTCCACTAATTTTGATTTTGAACAGCCACACTTCTCTGCCATGATTTTTAATAATTTGAGATTCTTGTAGCGCTTTTGTTCATTGACCTTCACTCCTACGCTACAGGAATCCCCTTTTTGCATATTTTTTAACCATAACTTAAAAATGAAGGTTAGTCATAAAATTTAACTTTGGAATAAATTTAATTATAAGCTTTTCAGACCTTTAGAGATATATATATTTACTAATAAGCCCAAAAACTTAAAAAAACCAATAAAATGAAATAATCAAAATCATTTAAAATATAAAATCAAACAAAAATGTATTTATTTCTAAAAATACTCAAAATCAACTCAAAATGTAAAATCATAGAAAATCAATGTTTGACAAATAGGACAAATAAACCAAGATCTAGTTATAACAACGTCCAAGGACAATAGTGGGAGCATCATCTGTTACTTCTAAAATATCTGGCTGATAATCATCCTGATTGTTTACCATTTTAATGATTTTCTCTCTGTATTCATTGTTGCTTAAAAATTCATTAAATGGGATGGAAATTTTGATCTTCAACAATTTTGATTGGAGATTGAAAGATGAAACTTTTTTATCCACATCTACAGGTGGTTGTCTGACTTCTTTTGACTTCTCTTCTTTATTTTTTGAAACTTTATGTACATCATTTTCTCTTTGTTTCTTTTTTTTATGTGTATTATTTTGACTTCTAGAAGGATGATTTGCATTAGCTCTTCCTTTATTTACAGTTACATCTCTACTTCTCAACTCCAGTTTCCTTTGAAAACCATCTATTGCATTCTGGTAACCCCTTTGGTATTGCTCTCAACCCACCTAAGAAACACTTCTGTCATCTTCTTGAGCAAACAAATTATGCTCTTCTTCAGTAAGATGTATTTATGTATCCAAATCATCAAAATGGTGAATCTAATTATACATTGGATCAGTTTCTTCCTCATCATCAACATAATTTTCAGAAAAAGGAGGCCTTATCTGTTGATCCTCAGGATTTCTTGGATTCCTTGGGTCTCTTTTCCTGTTTTGTTGAGAAGGAGGTGGTATTCTAAAGTTTGGGTTTCTTACTTGAGGTTCAGGATGCTCTCTAATAGGTGGTCTGTTATCTAGAGACAACATGTCCATTAACATTTCCATAGTTTTCATCATTATTTCAAACTTTGCATCATTTGAAGAAGAGGCAACAACATAAGTGGAAGGTTGATGTTCTTCTCCCATCTACTTCTAATATTTGCTTCATCTTTCTAGATGCCAGTAAATTGTATTCTACTTCTAAGGCATATTTAAACATAGTAGGAAGGTTTGAGACTTTCTTTCTCTCAACAACATAGAAAAATCACTTTCAAACGCATCAACATATTGAAGTTGGGAAACAACTACTAAGGGTTTAACGTTTTCTGATGTGGAATTATATACCCTCATAAACCTACTGGAGAACTCATGGACTGGTTCAAAATTAATTTTTTTCTAATTGTTATATTGAGAAAGAACCTATAAAGGGATTTTCTGATCTTCCCATATATCCAAAAATAAAGTTTGAAAGGCATAAAAATTAAGAATAGATCTTGCAAGTAAATCTTTAAACCATGTTTTTTATTCACTAGACAAACTCTGCGCAAACAGTCTCATCTTAGCATCATCATAATCTACTTCCTCCAAATCTATGAAATCTTCAAACCTGTCCATATGTTGTCTAGCAGTAAAATTTCCCTCCCCATCAAACAATGATATTCTCCAAGAGTAGTTTTGGGGCAAGTCATGCAACATGGCATGAAGAGAAAAGGGAGCAAATGTGGCTGCCATGGGTCTAGAAGGGTTTGGGACAACAAGAGGGATTTGAGGAGGACTGTGAACATGGCTTGAAATATGAGGTTGTAAAGTTTGGACAATGAGATTGTTTTCTTCAACCTTTACAGTGTCTTGAAGATTATTCCAAAGAGAGTCAAGAAAGTATGATTCAAACCTATTAGGGTTTATTTCTATTTGTTTTAGATATGACTCATATTTAGACCTTAACATAGATCTTTGAAAACTTGTTTCCCACTCTAAATTCTGAAAGCTATGAAATTCTTGAGAAAATGAACCTTCATTTTGAGAAGTACTTATTCTTTGTTTATCGGGCCTATGTCTAATCAATATTTTGGGTTTTCCACACCATATAAAATTTTAGAAGAAGGATTACCTCTTGTATGTGCCCTTCTGGAATCCATGATGTCTTCTTTGAAAATATGCTTGAAGTGTGGGTGGATTCATAGGGAAAATGTACAATCGATCACAATGCAAGAACCTCTACTTGCCCACATACATTCTGTCTTCTTGAAAGATCTTTTTCATTCTCCCAGGGAAGATTTGAACTCTCATCCCTGACAATGACACCAATATGTTAGCACTCAAAATGTACCCTCGGTTGTAAAGGGTGAATCCCAAGGTAACCACAAAACCAAGCTTTAGGAAAGAAAGCTGGCTTCTTTCTCTCCAGAGAGAGGTCTCTCAATAAGTTTTTTCACAAGGCCATATATCTGAACAAGAAATAAACTTAATATTGTTGTTGGTTGAAACAAGGTAAGTGCACATTAGGCATGGAGTCAAAATAATTATAACAATCACAATGCTATTGCATGGAAATTTTAACAAAGGCAAGGTAGCAATCTTGTTACAGTCAAAATTATTTGGCTTGGTGATTATAGAATAAATGAAGAATGGTCCATTAATGTGGGAATCTAACTAGGATGAATCCAACATCAACTTTAGATGAACAGGTTTTGTGAATGTTTGAAATCAATAGACAAAGCATATGATTATGAATGATGTACTATTAAAAACTCATTTCAAACATGAAAATGAAAACATTATGGAAGTAAATAACAGGAAACACATTCACATGAGAAAGGAAAGTACATACTGCAGCATAGACAACACATGAATCTCTATAAAAGGATAGCTTTGGCTCTATGATTTTATTGAAAGATAGATCTCAAAATACAATGCTGAATTCTCATGGGTTCGAACCCTTTCTTGATTACAAAAACTGGTTGTTATAAAAAATCACTCCATGAGCTAAATAACTAAATTCTAAAAATAGGCAATAAACTCCTTTTACATCTGTCGTCTACATTTCTTAACTAACAAATGATTTTTAAAACTAAACTAAACTCATAGTTAACTAGTCTTCAGAAATTATATTCGTCAATATTCAATAATCTTCATGCATGAAGCTTGTACTTGGATATTCCATACTTTTCGACCAATCTCCACTGATCAATAGATGGCAGGTCTAGGCTGACCATCTCTTTTTTTGGCACTCTTAGTTCCATGTGGTCTCTGTATGAAAAATCTGGTAAGTGTGCACACGTGGCTTTAAAGATAAATAACATTTCAAAATCACATGCTAGCTTATCCATTATTTCTTTTCCTAGTAGTGATTGCTGCATGTCTTCAAACTTTCTGTGATCTAACCTGCATGCAATCAAATGATCATGATACTCTTTTTGGGAAAACATACTACCTTTCCCTTCCCAAAAGAAAGGTTGTCCCTTATTAAACAATGGATTGAACATGTCCATAAAAAACTTCACTTGGAGTTTCATAATGCCAATCTTTGCTTTTACAGTGTCTAAATGCTGGTGTTTATTCAGGACCTTCCTTACCCAAGTGATAATGGAAATTCTATCTTTGATGTTTGGTGCTTTCAATTAATCTTCTATCAAACCATTCAGAAAATCAATAATGTTGTTAGAAATCTCTATAGGCTTCTTATTTAACCTTTCTTTCACCACTGTTACACCTTTCATGGAGGATTGCATTACAACTTCTTTGTCCAAAATGTAATCTAGCTAAGGCCTCAATTTGTTTGCTTCAACTATAAGCACATCCCAAATAATGTGCTTGGATCCCCATGTAGGTAACTGTCCTGTCACCTGTTTCATAAGCTTGTCATTTTTATCTGACAAGTCTTTACATTTTCTTTCCCAGGGTTTCCTCTCTTCTTCTCTTTTCAAGGCCAAATTCTCCAAATTCTTATTCTGGTTCTTAAATCCAATTATTTCCAAATATCTCAGGCTGACATGAGACGTAGCTTTTACCACATAATATGTACTAATTTGTGCAAGAGGTAAAATTATTTGTAATTCGGGTTCCTTACCTTTTTTGTTAAGTTCATTCTCCAGTTTTTCTTTCTTTTCTTTCAAATATTTTTCATTCTCAACCATAGGATTCATATCTCTTTCCCATTGTTTCTTTTCGTCAACAAATTTTAATAGGTTGGATTTACAATCATTTAATTCAGCATTAAGAGTTTCTTTTTCCTTCTCCAACTCAATAAGATTTATAGATTCTATGAGTTGGGTGGCTGGAATTTTTAATTTCTTCTTGAGGAGTTGAATAGAGCTTTATTTTTCATTTAACAACTTTTGAGTAGCTTCTCCTTTGTCAGCTTCATTATCAACAGTTAATAGATCACCTTGAAGTTTATTTATTTGCTATTGATGTGCCTTGTTTTCAACCCTCTCCTGCCTCAACTGGTTCTCCACTTTACTCTCAGCTGATTGTAGTCTGTAAAATTTCAAATTAGCCTTGAGTAGGTCACTGTAGATTACCTCCCCAATTGGTTTATGAAAATGAATCATATCAGGAGTTGGAATGTTTTCCAAATTCATTCTCATTTCAACAACTTTGTTTTTAGTTATTATTTCCATATTCAAGGTATTTTGAGTGTGATATCTAAAAGTCACCAAGGATACATATTTAGTAGATATTTTCCTGACATCTCCATACAACTTCAAAGATTCATTTGAATCCACATCCTTGTCATTCATCTCTATACTTTTCAAATAGTTCAGATCTAGTCTTGAACTGAGAAGTGGAGTCTTTAGGTGTCTCAGAGAAGGAATACTCCTTGATTTCAAATGATGGTCCTTTGACCTTCTTGTGATTCCTACTTGCCTTTGACATCTGATACTTGTATTATTTTCCTTGTTTCTTCAATTTTCTACTTCTTTGGTGTCTTAGCAGTGTCCTCTTCCCATGTATCCATAGCATCTGAGAAGTCTCTCTTGTTAGTCCTTTAAGAACAAATCATTATGGGTGTAATCTTCTTAGTAGTTGGAACAATACTTGAAGGGTCTGGATGTGTGGAACTGACTTCCCTCATTGATTAAGTGGAACCTTGATTCATATCATCATCATCCTTCTATGTCTTATGAGGATAATCCATCCATTTGGCACTCTCATCCATACCTGCAATTTCATGATGTTCAAAATGTTTATTTTTGTTCACCTATTTTTTGATGGATATAATATGTCGGGGATCATAATTAAGAGCTGCATCATTATGAAATCTCATTTTCTTCAATAATTTCTCCTTCACTGGAAAAGAAACCCTTCTCTTTATGATGAATAGGCCAAATACCTGTGGAAATTTAATCTCAGATGACTTCTTGAAATTAATGAAGTGTTCATTCTCAACAACCAACTTCTGTCTAATCATATCTAAAGAAAATATTCTAGGAGTTAAGAAGGTCCGTAAGACATATGGTGGATAAACAAATCCATATACTCTTATTATAGCCCCTTCTTCCATTAAAAACCAGTCTCCAATCATTTTCTCAAGGGAAAACTGTAATATTTCTTTCATAACTGGTAGTACCCTGGGGAAATTCTGGTTGAAAAATGTTTTGTATACCTCAAACATAAGAAAATTCATATATTTGCTAAAATTACTGTTGGTTTCATCACTAAGAACCAGATGTAGGAATTGCAGGTTCTCCTCATTAAAGCATAGAAACTATTCACCAATTAAGATTGATATCTAAAAAAACCTGGTACTGTGGAAGTTCACTAGCTAGGAGTGGATACTCTCAACTAGGAGCTAGTCAAATTTAATACAACATGACTGACCTGACTCAACAGACTCAATTGGACCAGTACTCACTTTGAATAACATACTCATCAAAGACTCAGTGACATACTTATCAGTATCTAAACCTAGAAACTGACTCATCATGGAGATGGAAGATTGGGTTTCATCAGTAAATAGATTTGAACTAATAGGAAAGGCTTGATTTTGCAAGGAGATATCAGGTTTGAAACATGTATTGAAGAAATCCTATTTTTTTCTACAGTGGCTTCTCTAAATTTTTGTATTAATCTTTCTTCACTGAACTCTTGAGATAAATGGGTAAAGGTACCTGGAACATAAAATGTATCTCGGATGATTAATGGATTGAAAGGACAAAGAATTTTAGACTTAGATACATCCATAATCACCCTCTCAGAAGAGGAATAATTGTAGGTGCACCAGTCGACAAATTTTGGGAAATTTAGGGTTTGTTTATTAGTGAAAAAGTGAAAATGAGAACGGAAGACTCCATGGACATCGGTCCCCTGGTCTTTGAGGATCTTTAACTTGTTTTTTAATAAATCTACTGAATTAAAAACCAATATAGTGTCAAAAACTTCACAGTATTTATCTTCATATACTTCTTCTATTTTCTGATATTCCAGTACTTGAGCCTCCATCCCTTCTACATTTTCCATGTTTAAATAGCCTTGGGTAATATAAAAGGTCTACTTGGTTGCTCAACAAGTGGAAAAAAGATCTGTTTGAGTTGGCTTCTTCCACACAGTTGTGAGCTCTCATTTTTCAATGCAAATACAGACAAACAAACCAAATCCACATGCTTTGCTTTTATATTATTTTATTGTATTGTTTGTCATGCAACTTATTCAACCCAATACATTCTTTTTCATGGATCTATTTAATTTCATCATGAGCAATTGATCTTGATCATCATTTACCCATGTACTCCTCACTCACGCTATATTACTCACCCTTATCTCTCTTATAAATCCCTGTAGTGGAGTCGATATCAACCGTAGATTTTCATCCAACTTACTTGCGACCATAAATCTCTTCATTATTTTAACACCACAAGTTCATCTCATAACTAACCTACACCTTGATTCAACGGATTTAAACTCGACCCTTGATCTCATCTTTAGCGAATCTCCCTCGTCGATCACATTATCCTTCTAATATTCCGCTCAACCTTATCTCCATAGAAAGTATGCACCTTCTCCCTTTAACTGATTTCGTTGAGACTCCTTTCAATATATCTTGTGCATGTAGATTCAACGGAATCAATCATGACCGTAGATATTGATTTGATTGAATACACACCACTGATTATGAAGGCTCTTTAACCAATTCTGCTAGCTTACCAAACTTTTTCACCCATGCAACTTCCATCAATGGAATGATTTTGGGCCCTTGATCTAAATCAAGCTCCCATAACAACCGTCGAAACATGTGCCTTGTACTATTTTCCACTTCTTTGGAAATTTTTTTCTCTCGCACAAGTTCACCCAACAAAATGAATATAGGCCATCAATATTATTTCACCTTTAATCTCTGCCCTCAATAAGTGACAGTCCTACCAAATTCCACTGGTCCCCAAAATTACTTCCTCTGTGCATGTTCTTCCAACAGAATTCATACCAACCGTTGATATCACCCTGATTGATATCTCCATCATTGATCTTTGCGTGATGTACCATTTTCTGTTGATTGGAAAAGTCAATCCTCACATGCATGTCTCCTTAGTGGAACCTTTGATGGCCATAGATCTGCTACCCCCTATTCACCAGACCATCGATTTATGCTTCATTTTAACCCACTCTGCTGGCGACTAATTTTATTTCTTCCTTGTATCTTTCACCAGCGGATTCATCTACATCCATTGATGTTATTTTCTACGAATCTACACCGTTGCATCTTGCTATGATATAAAATTGGGGCACACTTTCACACAAAGCTCATTTCTAAGGTCAAATTCAATATTTTCTTAACACATAATTTCTAAACTTAGAAATTATCCCCTTTTCCATCTACCTTTAGGTCATATGATGCAACATCTCAGCTCTTACCTTATATTTTCATAAGCCTCCCCATTCCCATCTACTAACTAGAAATGGTGCTAACAATATGATTGCAGACTGCTTGTCAGTCATGGAGAAAAGACAATTGGTCCATCATAAGACGAGAACCTCAGTGCAAAGGAAATGTAAGTCATAAGGTGTGCTTCGAGAAACTTAAGGAGTTGGAAAAGAGAGGGAATCTACCACATGAAATAACATAGGTCACAAATGATGTGACATGGGAACAATATAGAAGAAACTTGCTAACAGGACAAGATGGATGTAATTAATTTTACAAATCCGAGGAAATATGGCGGCGTGCTTTGAGGTCACATATTCCTATGGGACAATAACTACTTTGCAGATGCCAGCTAATTGAAGGTGTGCTGAAAAGTTTCCTTAAATGAGTTAACTAATGGCCCATGAGATTGAAAGGACATATTCCTGTTTACTTAAATTACCACTCGTGTGAAGCAGAGCTGTCGAAAACTGTTGTTTCATATCAAACTTCGTTCCCAGGATCAGTTTCACTCTACTTACATGAAAGAAGAGTGATTGTGTCTGTAAAATTAGGAGCCGAAGTGATTTCATGGTAATTTCCATATCGAGCACTAGTGCAACTATGGAAGCTGAATTGGGAACTACATCACCCATGTATATTATGGAAGATACTACCGAATATATTCCACCTCGACCATCAGGACAACGCAGAGAAGATGTACTAGGACCCTTAGTATCTTGAAAGGAAAATGTGTATAATGAAGAGGAAGAGGAAGGAGAAAGCAGCAGAAACACTACCAGTCCTTGATAATGACGAAGACTTGGAAACCATAATTTTTTTTCCACCATACATCCCACCAAGACAGGAAGATGCACTGAAGGTCACACTTCTAGAAAAGATTCAAGCCTCGATGATAGCACCCAAACTACCAAAATAAATTAAGGTACTACAGGAAATTATGCCAAATTTCATTTGTTATCCTTTGAATACCATGATACCAGCAAGCTGAGCACCCTAGATAGAAAGAACCACATGGACCTGGTAAAGGAAACACCCATCTCAGCCTACTATTTTTTTACAAAGGAATGGGTGAAAGGACTGGAGAAGTCTTGTCTATTATCATTAATTTTCATGCACACTTTGGGCAAAGCACATAGGTGAACACTTATGTGAAGTAGTTACTAGTGGTATTTCATGGAGGATACTTGTAGATCAATAAGGCATACTTGGTAGATGTTGACCTAATTTCAGCAATTACAGGCCTTCTGGGAGTAGAAATAGACCCAACACCACTTTTAATGAAGGATGAGGACCCAACGATGATTGCAAGGATTAAGAAAAATTATGATATGGTTAGGGACAACAAAGGATTCCTAGTTTCATCCATTAATGACCCGACTATTCGCTTTGCAATGAAGATACTGTCCTGCAAGATGTTACGAGCATCACGAGCAACCCAATGTACCACGGGTGTGGTTGTGATAACTAAAATATGTGCAGAGGGAGTTCAAATTAATTGGTCACAATTTTTTCTTAATGAATTGTTACAAGATGCAACTACATCACATGAAGAAAGTATCCCTTTCCATTATGCCTGGTTTTTATTTTTAATTTCATTTGTTGCTTGGTCCGACCCAGTGGACTACCAGCCAGTAGATCTACTTGTCACTTGCAGAGGAGCAAGATACCAAAACCTATGGTTCTCATTAAAAAAGAGTAGGTATACAAACAATAATATTGAATTTTTCCTACATGGTGAATCCCTGAGGCATCAAGTGAAGAAAGTGGTAAGACTTCATGATGAAACTATTGTTGATTTTAGAAAACCATCAGACTTCAAATGGACCCACATTATGTTTTCATGCAACCACGAAAGGACACAGACCACCAATGGTTGGATACACAGTTTGTACTAATGAAAGAAGAAGTGGAAACCTTTACTAGTGATTGGCTTGAAGAATGGCACCTACCTGTGATAGAATCCAAGATAATGGAAGAGGATGTAGATCAGAAGAAACCTTCGCGGCATGACAACTATGAAAGAGAGACAGACAAGATTGATGCTAGCTTGTCTCCTCCGGATCCACCCCAGAAAAGAAGGAAGATAAGGAAAAATAGAACAAAGGAATCCTAAGCGCAAGAAAAGAAAGGCTGATAAAAAATCCAATACCTTCAGTGTGGGTGAAGAAGACTTGGAAGTGTTAAGAGAAGCACTCTAGGAAGCTTCATGAGAAATTTTGCAAGACATTGACAGGTGATAGACAGAGTTAAAAACTAATATTATTGAGCGGATGAACGAACTTGGTAAATCTGTCGAGAAAATTAGAATCGCAGTCGACTGCTTGCCCCAATTAGGTCAGCCATAACATGAACCCGACCCTTTAGGAGCATCGGAACCTCAGATGCCAAAACTGGTTCACCCAATCTAAGTACAAGTTGGAGGATACATACTAGATCTGGGCACCCAAGAATTCAATGATGTGGCCAAAAGCATTGGTCAGGTAATTATAGATTTTTCATAGATGCGGTTGATTGACGTATATGCATTACAAAAAGTTGCAGTCATGGAAATCAGAGTAAGAGAAACCTCCTTGGGAAACAAAATAGAGAAATATGAAAATATTATTAATAAAATGAAGGGAAAAATGAGAAGATAAAGTAGAAAACAAAAGTAAGGGAAGAAATCAAGCTAAAACTTGAAAAATGTTATAAATCTATCCTGTACAAATCTTAATGATGAAGAAATTACAGAAGGCATGCATATAGAGGACAAAGTTATTCAAATTGGTAAGATAACGCTCGAACTTAGGAAAAATCTCACACAACTTGAGGAACAGGTAAAACCAAGCACCCCCTCAGGTAATAGAGGAAAAAAGAGAAGCAACAATGGAATATGCAAAGAAGATATAAGAAGAAAAAACAATATGTTCCAAGGCTATTGACCAAGTCTCTCAGAGTTGGGAAGCACTAATGGATGATGAGCAATTAGATAAAATTGAAAATGAGCTGACTTTGATTGAAGAAAATATTATTCAGATAAGGAATGACATGAAGCAATGACCCTTAGCATAGAAAATGGCCAAGGCAACAGAAATTAGAAAATTGCAATAGCAAGTAACAGTGTTGCGCACACAATAACAACACCGTGTGGAAAGGTGGAAGATCTCCAGGCTGAATTAGAAAGAGTTACGTGCATCATTGAGCCTGTACACCAAAAGGTGCACGAAGCAATGACAATAGTAGAGAAGATAATGCTGGAACATGTCGGCTCTACCCTTGCGGAACAATTGTAGAAGAGAGTGGAAGAAGTGCGACTAGAAGCAGAGAAAGTGACAAAAATATTGGAAGATTTCCACAGTAAAGTCAACACAAGGAAATAAATGGAGGAATAGCTTCAAGTGGCTTGGGACGAGCCATGGGTGAGTGTTAGGAGCTTGTTGGGTCTAGGTAATGGAAATCATAATTCACTTATAATTCTTCTTAAGTATGGAGAAGAGCTGAAGAAAAGAAAAAGGAGTTGTGACAGAAGTAGCGACATGAAAGAAGAATAGAAAGGAGATGTCACATAATTACTGACAGGAAGGAATAAGAAGGAAGATGTGCGATAGAAGAGGAACCCACCACATAAGGAAGGAGTGCGATAAGGGAAGATGCAACAGAATAACAGTATCAGAAGGTGTGCAAGTGGCATAACGGCTGGAAAACGACAGTAAGACATAATAGTTATAAAGTGAAAGGGCATAAATATCATGGGTACAAGTTTGGTTGAAATCCGATGAAAACCACATGTATGAAGGTATCTTTGTAAGTTAGGATGTTAGTTCCTACTATTAGGTGTTACTAGAATAAGAAAGACAACTTTTTGGCTAAGTATAGGAAGTTGGCTAAGAAAGCGACAGTAACATAGTCTATATTGAATCTATAAAAGATCCTATAAAAGAAGGAACCCAAGCTATATGCAGGTTAGCTTCTCTGTTGTTAGCTCTGTATTATTACACTATTAGTTGCTCTGTATTTTGTTGTCTCTTAGTGTTGTTGAGTGCATATGAGTTGAAGAATATTCAACTGAGTGCGCATAAGTATAGGAGAGGTTGAGTCGATCCAGGATGTGTGCGGATCATTAGTAAAGATGAGTAGAAAGAGGTCAGAGAGAAGATCATAGAGCATGAGACGAAGAAAGAGCATGTCAAGATAGAGGAGAATATCTAGAATAGAGTCTGCAGCTTAGTGCATAGATGAAAGGTGCATATATTTCTTATGTCAGATGAAGAGAACCTTTGTGGTTATTTCTGAGAAGGGTTTCTATGTTATATTCTGTGTATATGTTGAATGTTGAATGTGTTTGAGTTACCTGTGTAAATGTTGCATTGAATGGATGCTTATAGATTTTCTTATAAATGAATAGATGTATATCAGTCACATTGTATCGGTTGAATACAATTATGTTGCATAAAGGTTGTTGTTATAATAAGTTTCGCAAGAGATGTTGGGTCACGGTCTAACTCTTCATAGTAAGCATACATAATCCAACTATAGGATTCGTTGAGTGCCTTGGTAAGGGACCAAGGTACCAAACATACCCCATCCAACTGTGGAAATGTGGTTCTAAAAGCTACCCATTGAGAGAGATATCTCGGGTGAGACTGCATCTGTGTCGCAGGTGATCCCGACGGAGCTCTACTTTGTCGGGCTGATATCTTGGGCTTTGTCATGCTAAGAAGAAGGGACTGAACCTAGGTCAGAATCCTTGGAGGAGGGAGAAAATCCAACAATATTGCATGGTATTTATCCATGGTTTATGACCCATTGTTATTTTAGGTTTTTTTGGTCCTTTTTTGGGAGAATTGGGATTTTATTTCAATAAATGCACATATTCCCTATATTTATGAGGGAAGGAATAATGATATTTTGGACCAATTTAGAGCGAACTTAATTATGAAGGTGAAAATGGAAGGAATGTTGATGGGATAATGTTGTATAATTATGGTTTGGATTATAGAGATATATACAATGAATTTCCCCATGATGTCTGAGGGTAGGAGCTCATCATATGGATGATAAACATCATAGGATCAAGGGAGAAATGGTGACCTCTCGACCTGGTGGCCTCTCATCTCATCAATATTCCCAAATAGTGATTCAAGGTTGAGACAAAACTAATTGGGCATGCCAAGAATATATACAAGGAAGAGAAGGTATCTTGAAATGCTGACACAAAGCATACCAAATTCCTCATAATGTCTGTTGAAGTACTTCGATTTCTCCACAATAGAGTTGGGATCGGTCTCAGTTCCCATGGTGACTCTGTATAGGCCTTTTGACCTAAGATGGATCACAATTTATGCCTTCCATTCAAAATATTTGAATGGGTTCAACAATACATGATTCTACTCCATTCTTCTTGCGCACTAAGTGACATAAACACTGTTGTACCTATAATGCAAACACTCAAATTTTATGGAAAATTTCCTAAACAACAACTCAAACACTTTGGTTTTGATTTTAAGCTCCATATAGAACTGATACCATGTGATAATTGCTTCACAGTGATATTCAGGAGTTAATTCAATCTTCACAATCTAAGCTATTCACAAAATATGGAAGAAAACAGTAAAAGAGAGAAAAATAACACACATAGATGGTGACAATAGATGATGTTTATATTAGTGTAAAACTTGTAGATATGTATGGTACATACTTATAATACATTGGGAGGAAATCGTTATCCTATGGAGGGAATTTGGATGCATACATGTGTTAGGATATGATTTGACCCCAAATCCCCCCTAGGCGGACCAATAATCTTCCAAACCATGCCAAACAGTAACAAATGCTAGTGTGAACATGGATGATGCATGATTGATCATAAATGAGGGAATAATAGGTGTGTATGAGAACATGTGTGAGTGGGAAAGGATTTAGGAGGTAATAAATGGCCAAAGAAGGAAAAAAATCACCACTAGCGCTCATGGTCAAACAAGTTCCCAAATTTAAGGGATGGGGAGCGCTCCAAGGAAGACTATCATCAATGAGGGAACTTGGGTTGTTAGGATGATCAAACTAGACCACCTAAATTGTCAGAATGATCAAAGTGGAGTGCCTCAACTGTGAGTAAATGAGCCAAAATCACTTAATAGACCAAGATTGTTTAGTATAACCTAAGTTGGATCATATGACATAAGTAAAAGAAAAATGAAAATGTATCCTAGGTTTATTACCATGGTACTAAGGTGGATTATTTCTCTAACAGAAAGGCACCATTTGGGCCTTCTTCATAGCTTAAGGAGCTCGAAGAAAGGATAATAGTATGCTCTGTATGATACCGTCTCATGGATTTTTGTCGATCCCACGACGGTCAATGATCGATGGTGTTTTCATGTTTAGAGAGTCTGAAAACATGAATAAGAATCCAAGGGGTCTCTTTTTCGTACATTAGTCTCCTTATCCTGGAAAGGGATGAAAGTGTACAAAGGAGAACTCTCCCAGCCAAAAGGGGAAAATAGACTTATTTTTCAAAGGTAGTCCAACCAGGTCAAAAAAGGATAAACCTATACTGATTGAATGGTCATTCAAATAATTTTACGGGCATTAATGAAACCAAGTTTGCTCGGTGATATTTTCTCTATGAGAGGGTTGGAAAAGAGCTTAAATACAACCCATCAGTGAGCAATTTCGTAGAGTACGGTCCTAATGTCCAAAAAAAGTAAAAGGATAGAAATGAAATTGTTCCTAGATGGAAGGTTCTAGGGTTTTCCTTTCCTTTTAATTAGTCTACATAGTCCAAAAAAGGATAAACGATACCACATAGAATCCCTTTAAAATAATCTAACGAGTGTGAAAGGAAGCAAGGTTTCTTGGTAATCTTTTCATTCTTTAAGGAGTCACAAAAGAGCTTAACAAAAACTCCGTAATGGTTAGTCAAGAAAGAAGGAAATGTTCAATGTACAAAATTGGGTGATGTTGGGGTTAGGGCTGATGGGGAGAAAAATGACAATGGAATAATGGTGGGGACTCCTTGTGGGACTATGAATGTTGGTGAAATAACGAAAATTTTGTAGTATGGATGGATCAAAGGGCTCGTAAAGATTCCAATACATAAGGGGTTAGAATTTCCTGGTGGCATGAAAATATAGGTAACTCCAGTAAATGGCCCAAAAAAAGGTAGGGAGAGCATGAGACGTGAGCCCGATAGGTGTATAGATCTTGAAAAACTAAACCTGTCCGTGTGAACGATGTAAAAAATTGACGCCGAATGACTCTGAGGTGCACATAAGAAAAAGTTGACCAAATAGAGGCCTACAAACAAGGTGGGGAAAATGACCCTCATATGAGGTGATTGTGTGATATGATGATCTGAGAGGGAGGCGGTCTAGTAGGTCATTTACTCACTTGGGAGCTATTTACATAGTGGTGACAAATTTTGTTGTTGGAAATACACAGTGAGTATGGACACAAGGATGTTTCCCTAACCTGATGTTAGAATTTGAATTCCATTTAGATATTCAGGAAGAGAGTTCTGATAATGTTGTAGCAATTAAATTGAGAATGAAAATACAAATCCAACAAGACAAATCACATAGGAAATGGACAATTATTGCTCAGGAATTTACAGTATATTCATCATAATAATATCTGGTGTTACAATGTAGTTTACATAGGTAGAATTCAAATGCATGAGTGATGAATTTGAATCCTCCAAGTGGATAAGACTGTATATAATTGAATCTCTAACTCAAGGTCTCCCAATCAATATCGGAGTCCAAATAGACAAATCCCTGATGACCAATAACTCCAACAACCACTGACAGCTAGTTAACTCAATACAACTGAGTGTGGTAGGTAGGTGAAGCTCTCCTCCACATGCAACCATGCATTATCCATGCATTAGTAGTGCTAGCCTAACTGACTCTTAAGTAACTGATTGTAACTGGGGGCTAACTAAGACTAAGTAGTGCTAACACCAACTGACTGAAGTAGGTTGGTGCCGAGACTCCCAGTCGCTCCTAAAATGTAGGGATTGGTCTAGGAGGCGCCCTAACTGATGCATGCACATGCAGTAAGTGGAATTTAACCTATAGTAGTGTTCCCCACACTTCAATGACTGGTACATGTGGCCCCATTGGGCCAAGTGGACCCAATTTCACTAGTGGAACCATTTAATTAATTTAAGGTTCCTAAGTTAGGCAATAATTAATCTAATAGACATTTGAACAAGGGAGGATTAATAATCCTAACACCCCCCATGAATCCTAACATGGACAACTATGGGCCCTCGTAACAAGACCATAGGTCACCCAAATACAATCTAGAAGATAATAAAAAATGCTACTTAGTACAACTGAGGAAACAGGGAAAAACCTCATGGGAAACCCACCCCTAAAAAATAAGAAGGAAAATAGCAATCTTCAAGCTATCTTTAGAAGAAAGAAGCTTCCTCCTTGGAAAAATAACTTGAGAAAAAACACTGCTGCAAAAAATTGCAGCTCTATGCAGCAGCATGGTCCATTAATGGATCTCTCAATTTACATCTAAACTGATGACTCTGTTTGGTTCTGCTGGATGGTGAAGGTGGGGAATGATCAGATCCCTGCTTCTGTGGGCCATGTAGCTGATCATTCGCCATAATCAAGTAGCACCGACCTGGAACTTTGTTGCAACATTCTGTAGAAAGTGAATCTGTGAGAGATAGTGCAGCATGCTCATTCTGATACTGGGACCTAGTTCTTCTTTTGTCTTCTGGAACTCCAACACCACTTCCAACTGCATTAAGAAGATTTTGAGCCCATATGGGTTTAGGATTTTGATTAGGAATAAGTACTAGATCTGGATCTAGAATCTCTTGGGATTCAGTCTCAATAACAGGATCATGCTGTATGTGATATTCTTCATCTGAATATGAAACCTATAGCACATCATCATCATAAAAAATAGGAGGAGAAATAGTTATACCTTCCTATGCTACTGGAGGAGTATCATGCAGTTAATCTTCTTTTAACTAGACACTTCTTTCAATGAAGCATCTTCTAGTAGCAACCTCCATCGGTTTGTAAGCTTTTGCATAATATACATATCCCAAGAGAATGCATTTTCTACTTTGGGCTTGGAAGGCCTTCCTCTTGTCAAGTGGTATTCTTGCCCAAGCCTTGGAACCAAAAACTGTCAGATGAGAGACATTGGGATTATACCCATGCAATGCTTCGAATGGTGTGACCCCAACCATTGACTTATGGGGCACCCTATTCTACAAATATGAAGCACATTTTACTGCTTCAACCCAAAGAGAAGGAGGTAGATGCTTGGCATGGAGAAGGCATGTTTCCATCTCTTTTAGTGCTATGTTCTTCCTCTTAGCCACACCATTTTGTTGTGGTGTGTATGGAATTGAGTGTTCCATTAGAATGCCCTCTGATTCACAGAAACTATGGAAATATATTTTGACATATTCTCCTCCTCCATTATATCTTATTGACTTGATCTTCTTATTGAAACTATTGTCAACCATAGCCTTAAAAATTTTAAAGGTTTCAAAAAATTCTAATTTTAGCTTCGTGAAATAGATCTAGAAGTACCTAGAACAATCATCAATAAAGGTTAGGAAATACCTGCAACCATTAATGGAGTTTGTGGGCATAGGTCCAGCTACATCACTGTGTATCAAGTCAAGTGTAGAGACAAATCTATGAGCCTTCCCAACATCATACTTCTTTTCTGGATGCTTATCTACCAAGCACCCAGCACATACTCCATCGAAAGTTTGGATGGAGGGAAAACCTTTAACCATGTTATCATTGTGGAGCTGCTTCAGATATTTGAAATTGAGATGGCCAAATCTCTCATGCCAAATCTTACTGGTGTTCTTAGCATGAGACAATAAGGTTTTAGGAGGAGAAACAGGTAAGAAATGTGAAAACTCATAAGCTTTGGTAGAGTGATTTGCAATACCTTTCACTATAAGCTTTCCAGTGGATTTTTCTGTAATCTCAACTGAGTCTAAATCGAATGTGACCCTCTTGGGAGAGCCTGTATGAGTCATCTGGTAAACATATAACAGGTTAGCAGTAAGGGAGGGCACATATAATACATTCTTGAACTGACCATGATTCGCTCTGACTGAGCCCCTTCCTTATGCTAGAATCTAGGAATCATCTCCCATGTGAATATTAGGCCCCTTTGATAGAGAAAGAGTAGAGAAGGATTGGAGGAAACCATGTGGTTGGAGGCTCTAGAATCTATAATGTATGTCGAGGATGGAGAGAGAGTTTCTTTCAAAGCATGACACCTTTAGACATCTTCTGTCGGTGCTTCTTCATCAGGCTTATTTGCTCTTGGAGGAGAAATGTTGTGCTGCTTGAGAAGAGCAGACATCTCATCAAGTTTCTTCCTCATACAATGTTCTTCAAGATGGTATCCCTTTTCACAGTAAGGACATAAATTCTTTTCAAATTTCTTCTTCTTAGAACCAGAGGCCCCTTCAAAATATTTCTTATTTGGTTTAGGCTTTGAATTAGCTTCCTTTGGCTCCTTCTTCTTTGATTTCCCCTTTGCTTGTGCCTTGGAAGAGTCAGTAACCAAGAGAGATTGATATTTGGATGTCTGGATGACTCCCATTTGAATCAATTTTTCTTGTTCCTTGATTAAGGACTCAGAAGATGTATCTAAAGAAGGAAGTTTCCAATTAGGACAACTTTCTTTCTTGGAATGAAAAATATAGAAATAGATAGAGTACTCAGGGCCTAGTTTGTTGAGTATGGAAAGGAAATTTTGCTCATCCTTCTGCTCTATCCCATACTGTCTGCAATGTAGCACTAGAGACTTGAATTCAGAGAAGAATTGCTCAATAGTCTCAAAACTGATGGGATGTAAAGATATCAACTCATTCTACAGAATGTGTCCCTGAAGCTCATCTTTCTTGTTAAACAGGCTATCAAGCTTCTCCTAGGCTTATCTGGGAGTCCTTAATCCTTCTCGATGAAAGAGGAGATCTATGGAAATATAAGTACATAAGTACCTGAATGCTTCATCACAACGATTTAGGAACTTGTTCCGCTCTACTGGTTGATGAGGCTCAACCTCCCATCCATGTATGATCCCGTGGTAGCAATGCTTGCACAATAATAGCAGCATATCAATCCTCCAATCAAGGTAATTGGAAGTTGTGAGGATCCGTGGTTCAGGAGTTTGAGAACCCATAATTTCTCTGACAGGAAGACTACAAATACTTCTGTCAAGCTACATAGAACTTGTAATTTCATTGCAAATAACACTAAAACATATGAACTGTTAGAATCATGATTTTCCTCCTAGCATGAACATGTTTTTCAGGGTCCATCACTCTCTCTCCGCTGATCTGAATGAATCCAGAGCTAGCAAATTTTCGTAGGAGACTTCTATGGAAACCCAACTGCTTTTGATGTTCGATGGGGAGAAACAAGCATGAAACCTGCATGAGAAGGATCTGATACCATGTTAGAATTTAAATACCATTTAGAGATTCAGGCAGAGAGTTTTGATAATGTTGCAACAATTGAATGGAGAATGAAAATACAAATCCAACAAGACAAACCACACAGGAAATGGACAAGTATTTCTCAAGCATTAGTAGAGCTAGCCTAACTGACTGTGAAGTAACTGACTGTAACTGGGGGCTAACTAAGAATAATTAGTGCTAACACCAACTGATTGAAGTAGGTTGGTGCTGGGACTCCCAGTGGCTCCTAAAATTTATGGGTTGGTCTAGGAGGCACCCTAACTGATGCATGCACATGCAGTAAGTGGCAGTTAACCTCTAGTAGTGTTCCCCACACTTCAATGACTAGTACATGTGGCCCCATTGGGCCAAGTGAACCAATTGCACTAGTGGACCCATTTAATTAATTTAAGGTTCTTAAGTTAGGCAATAATTAATCTAATAGACATTTGATATAGGGAGGATTAATAATCCTAACACCTGAAACACTTAGTACTAGAACAAAGAAGTTACAATATAAAAGAACTTTCCCTAAGAATGCATAAACTTCTTGAATCAAATAATCTTATTACCTTTCATAGGATGCAAAGGTTGTTCTTTGGAGTTCTGGATCCTTGAATATGTCCTACAATATATACAACAAAAACACAAACTAGATCAGAGTAACAAGCTAGTCTATGATCTTATGTCAATGACCAAGGAATTCAACAATAAACATAATCATAATCCAAAACATAAATTCTTATGGGAAAGAAACCTTAATTTGTATTAAAAACATGAAGAGAGAAAGAAATACAACCTAATCCTTGATGTTGAGAACACTCCTCAAATGAACCTTGGCTCAAAGCCTCAAACGCATTAGAGGAAATTTGGGGTCTAAAATGGGCCTTATAAGAAAACGTGCCAAAATAAGTTTTTGTGACTTGGAATTCAAGAACCAATAGAATTTCAATAAAATAAGTCAACCATAATGGTTGAATTGACATATTTGTCATTAAAAAAAACTACTTTTTTTGTTCGTATTTTCGACATATCTCATTGTGTTTTTACTCAAATTTCGATCGGGAGAGCTCGTTGGATGAGGAATTTGATTCCGCATCCAACGAGTACCCACAATGGATACTTTTGATAGACCCTGCTACCCCAAAAAAAATAAATACCTGAAAAAATGTAATGATGACATCATCATCACATTTTTTCAGGTATTTCTTGTTTTTGGGGTAGAGGGGTCCGTCAAAAGTATGCAGTGTGGGTACTCGTTGGATGCGTAATCAAATTACACATCCAACAAGCTCTCCCGATTGAAATTTGAGTAAACAAACAGGGAGATATGTCGAAAATACGAACACAAAAAGTAGTTTTTTTCTTTCTTCCTCCAAAATTAATCAATATTATTTTATTATTTTAAATATTATTTTATTATTTTTCTTAGGAGGCCCATTTTAGACCCCAAAATTCCTCTAATAAGTTTCCTACTAATCACTCACTTGTCTTGGCTGAATTTGGCTAGAGTTTCTATGAAATAACATATTATTCCCCCCATTACCCATGAGGGTTAAGATGATATATTAAGGAATGGGAGGATAAGAGAGGTTGATGATCTCATGGGTGATGTGGAGGGAGGATCCTACAATGAGGGATCTCGAGCTCTAGGTGGTCCTAAACCATAGGGATGAGGATCCACAAAGGCTAGCTTCGAGAAGTCTCTCGAAGCTTTTCTTTTTTCCTTTATAATTCTAGCACCACTCCTTATCCATTGGGAAATAGTGTTTCCAGGTAATCACCGCACAATGTACATGGGTAATAGGCGATGTCATCGCTTACTGATCATAGAAAAAAGGCGTTACCGATATGGGTACTACACATTGACCAAAGGGAAAGTAGGGTGGTGACCAAAGGTATGAAAATAATGATCTTTGCCTAACTTCATCTTCAAAACTTGAGGATTTAAGGCTAATAATGAGATTTTGATCTCACAACATGATTTTGATGAGATTTAGGTATAGCATAATGGCCCCCAAAGCATGAGGCTAGAGGTAAAGGATATGAAAAGGCTTTGTAGGAACAAGTTATCACTTCGAGGAAAGAGTCCAAAGACTAGGAATATCCAACAATATAGGCTATTTCAAAGTATATTCACACTTCGATACATATCCATATGAATCACAACATGGATGATGACCAATACAATGCAGATCCATGTGAGAAACAAACAATTATGGATACTAGAATACATCGTAGATCCATGTGAAGAAGACTAAAACTTGGACATAGATACCATACATAGAATGTAGATCTATGTCATACATTCGCAAATTTGAGCATAAGCATGAACATACAAAAATGGATCCATGCTATGAATCATACAAAATATTCCATTGCAACCTAGGTAAAGAAATGAGTGCTTAACATACACCCATGGTATTTGTCTTGTCTTCAACAGAGTACAATTCTATCCATGTGAATACATGTCTTGAAGTCGAACATGGTAGAATCCACTTGATTACCAGTCAATGATGTGAATCGTCAACAAGTGGGAGGGAGATCACCATTAATTTTGATTATTCCCAAGGTACCCCAGTACATTCCTCCGAATGTGAATATATGATCTGATGTTGAACACTCAATTGAATATTTTTACCAAAGGTCTATAATGTAAACCTATTTTCGAAAGAGAGGAAATATGCCATTAATGTATACACATTTCAAGGTACTGGCTTGTTTCTAATACTAATTCCCAGAAGATGTATTGAAGTCAATAGGAATAGTCTCATCGAAGGAGGGCCATGATGAATCCCTCATCAATGACATGAAAATTGGAACATAGTTATGGAATTTTGAGTATGAATTAACCACATGACTGACTCAAAGGTAACTGACATGAAAGTAGTTTTTTACTACAGAGGGTAAATATCAACATGACTTTCCTTTGAACATATGGCGGCATGACTGAAGACTTGGTAGCATTGACTTGACGAGGTAGATACCAAGACATAATGTGATGCAGAATGATGCATTCTTTGAAAGACTCAAAGGAGTGACATGAATCATGAAAGTGGATCAACTCGGAAACAATCTGAATACCCAACTATTTGAATGAAATGAAGACATGTGCCATGTTCAAAGGTGACTAAAAAATTCCATTATTACAAATGCAATATAGTTTCTTCCTTTAATTTCCCCATCATGATTGATGAGTGCCTATTTTTGTTTTAACAAGTTCAAAGAGGGTAACAAACACTCGTTGAAGCTTATCGTGAGATAAGTCCATTCTCATATGTTTTCTAAACCTGGGAAAGGAGGGGTTCATTCCCAAAAGAGGGTCTCTTAGTGTTTAGTTTAACAAGTCTGTTGGAAGTTAACTCAATGTTGTTCACATTTAGAGAGTTTGAATGAAACACAAGAAGAATCCAAAAGGTCCTTTTTCATAAAGTTAGTCTCTAAGGCCCAAAAAAGTATAAAATGATGCCTTAGAGAACTCTTCTAGTCAATGAATAGAGTATACCTTTTTCATAACTAGTCCATCTGAACCTAAAAAGGGGTAACCTACTGTCACAAATATGACTCTTCAAGTCCTTTTTACAAGCGTGAATACGAAAAATTCACTTGACTATATTTTCACATTTTAAAAGTCAGAAAATAGCTTGAAGGGGACTCTATTAGGGTTTCTTTTTCGTAAAAAGGATTAACGAGTCCAAAAAAGAGGTAAAATATGGATCAAAAACTTAGTCCTAGAGTTTAATGAGCATGACTGCAGTTTTAAAATAGTGCTCAGAACCCTTTTTTGTGTTTAAATATAGAGCACGGAAAAGCGATAAAGTAAGATCAAACCATCTTTTCTGTTTTAACTATTAATTCTTGCACATGATCTAGGAACTAGGAATCAAAATCATCAAAGAATAATTGACAAATACTCATGAATTGGAAAATAACTGGATACAAAATAGGTATCCTCTCTGTATATTTTATAAACAATAAAGGATTACAATTTCCATGCATAGCAATGGCTTAACTCCATGAAGAATTCGAATACCTAAGGGACAATTCGAATTCAGTGAGTAAGTCTAGCTTAATTGACTCTTTGCCATGCAATCTCACTCAGTTAACCACTTGACCAAAACCCTAATTGACTCACCAAACCCTAACTGAAGTTGGAGTGCAATAAATGACTGAATCTCAACTGAAGGAGATCAAACACATGTCATAGCAATCCAACCATCAAGTGCTAGTCCTGCATGACTCCAATGAACCCTGATGAGGTTAAAACTGAAGCTGAACTGACCATCAGAAGTTGGTGGAGGCGCCTTGTTGACTCCAGTTCATTATAATATCATTAAATAATCATTAAATAATATATTTAATGAATGGAGGCGCCTTAACTGACTGTAACTGATTGTAACCACCAGTTAGCAGTTAGGTGCATTAATGTCACACAGATCACCCCTGGAGTGCTCCAGTTAGCCTCCTTGACTGTAGGAGAAGGCTAAGTTAGCCTCCTTGACTGTAGGTAGGCATGGGAGTGACTGGGATGATGGTAATTAATGCTCCACTGATGTCAATTAAACTTAGGATAGTGGTTTAACTAGGCCAATTTGATTGAAAGAGTGAGTATGATGGTAAATGTCTCCAACACCCCCCCTTAAGCTATACTCAGGAAGAGTTAGAAAACATAGATGCATAAAATTCTAGGGCTCTGGAAACAAAGGCCGTAGGTCACCCTGTACAATAAAGTAACTGCTTAATATAACCAAAGAAACGGAGAAAACCTCATGGGAAAAATACCCCCCCTCAAACTAAGCAGTAAATCAAGAATTGGTTCTTCTATGCAGCAGCATCCTGAGACTGTGCATGTGAACCTCTGAATCCAAACTAAATGAATATGTCTGGAGGAATCTTCCACTTTGGAAGAAGAACAATGCACTCAACTGAATCAGAAATATAAACAGCTGCACGGTGAAAACTGGACACATGTAGAGTAGCTGAAATCATCTGAAGAGAGAGCAAAGGTTCTTGAGGATTCGAACCATGTGTGGAACACTCAAGAAACTGATATGTTGCAGCATTGAACAGCAAACCATGAGTGGTAAAATCAGCCCCAATTTTTAGGAGCAAGTGTCCAAGCGGATGCAGAATGTCTTCCTCTTTACTAGTTCTGTGAGGAGATGAGCTTGTGACCAAAGGTAGAGAATCCCTGGGACTCTGGAGAGCGAATGATTGAGATCCATAATCTGATATAGATTCTGAAATAGCTAATGAATCACAAAATAAAATATCAGCAACCTCATAAGAGGAAACTAACACCAAATCCCCAGCAGCAAAATTGAAGAAGAACTGCGGTACTTGATTTTTCACACCGGAATTGGTGAGAGCAGCTACAAGCATGGCTGAAAGCTGTTGAATTTTAAAATATGAACAAAATAATATCAGATCAGAATGTAAATCAGATCTAAATAAGTTCACAACAGATCCAAAACTGTGAAATGAAATCAAATCCCCATCAACAGTTTTGTAGGAGACTTGCGGTACTTGTTTCTTCACACCGTTGATGAGAACAGCTACAAGCAGTACTGAAGGTTTATGAACCTGAAATTTTGAACCAAGAAATATCAGATCAGATCCAAATAAGATCATATCAGATCCAATAAGGTTCATATCAGATCCAAAATTATGGTCAACTGAGACGGTAGATGCACAGTTTTCTTCTTCTTCAAAATTCTGAATTTTGGTGCATGCAATCCTGCAGGAATTTGCTGGAAGATCTAGATCACGGGGAGCGAATGTGTCACTCTTATAATCTGATATTTTATCCAAAATATCCAAGGTATTACATATTTTCACACCAGTAGCAACATTAGAGGGAGAAAAATCAAATTTCTCTTCACTTTCGGAAGCAATTACTGGTAAATTTTGCACAGAATTCAAAGGAAAATCACCGGTGAATGTTTGCATGGAAGTGCAGCAGTGTTTTTCTTCAATATCAGAGATTCAAATGTCTTCTTCTGTTTCAGCAATATGAGAATATGAGATATCATATATCTCATGAACTTCCGGAGCATCAAGAGAAGGAGTCACTTCATGGAGACTTTCTTCAATTCGAATTGAATGTGTAGAAGATTCTGCTTCATCTTCATCTTGAACAACTTCATTAGAGAGAGTAGAGGCTGAGACTTTTGAGTAAAGAACTCTTATGGTGCTGGATGTGATATCCAAAGTACTATTATAATCCTCATTGTGCTTGCCAAAGGTTCTGTCCAATTTTTTCCAGAGATCCTTTGGGTATTCAGTAGAACCAAGATTAAGGTAGTACAATATATCATCAAGGGCCAGACATATTGTTCCAACAGCTCTATCATTGTCATTTAGCCAGTCATTCTCATTCTCATAAGACTCTCTTCCAAGTCCAATAGAGACCTCATAAATACCTCGTCTCTTCAGATATGCAATCATCTTCAACTTCCATTCCGAATAGCTTGTGAATGGGGTGAGAAGAGGGATTGATGAGTCCATTCAAAGTTTTACCTGTTAAGACCTGCAAATCAAAACAAAAGGGGCACTGTAAGGTCAGAAAGCCTACACATTCTAGGCTTTCATCACACCCAGCATAGTCAATCAAGCAAGCTTGATCAACAAGTTCTTTACTTGGGATATTAAGTGGTAAGCCTTGGCTTCTGGTGCAGTGCCGGATTTTTGAGCTATTGCTCAAATTTCATGGAGAAATCTGTCAAAAATCTTGTTTTTGAGAGATTGTTCTTCGTCCCGCCGCATGCTCTAATACCATATTAATTCTTGCACATGATCTAGGAACTAGGAATCAAAATCATCAAAGAATAATTGACAAATACTCATGAATTGGAAAATAACTGGATACAAAATAGGTATCCTCTCTGTATATTTTATAAACAATAAAGGATTACAATTTCCATGCATAGCAATGGATTAACTCCATGAAGAATTCGAATACCTAAGGGACAATCAAATTCAGTGAGTAATTCTAGCTTAATTGACTCTTTGCCATGCAATCTCACTCAGTTAACCACTTGACCAAAACCCTAATTGACTCACCAAACCCTAACTGAAGTTGGAGTGCAATAAATGACTGAATCTCAACTGAAGAAGATCAAACACATGTCATATCAATCCAACCATCAAGTGCTAGTCCTGCATGACTCCAATGAACCTTGATGAGGTTAACTGAAGCTGAACTGACCATCAGAAGTTGGTGGAGGCGCCTTGTTGAATCCAGTTCATTAAATAATCATTAAATAATCATTAAATAATATATTTAATGAATGGAGGTGCCTTAACTGACTGTAACTGATTGGTTGAACTGATTGTAACCACCAGTTAGCAGTTAGGTGCATTAATGTCACACAGATCACCCCTGGAGTGCTCCAGTTAGCCTCCTTGAATGTAGGAGAAGGCTAAGTTAGCCTCCTTGAATGTAGGTAGGCATGGGAGTGACTGGGATGATGGTAATTAATGCTCCACTGATGTCAATTAAACTTAGGATAGTGGTTTAACTAGGCCAATTTGACCGAAAGAGTGAGTATGATGGTAAATGTCTCCAACATTAACCATAGTAGGAAAAATGAAAAATAAGCTTGACACCATGTTACTATTTTTAATGAGATTGAAGATCAGTTGGAAGAATACTCAGGGTATCTGCTTCATTTTTTAATGAGCTTGCAGCATAGAAATGACTATGCTCATGTTGTTGCTGCAACCACTACCCCAATTTTTTTATGATTTTAGGGCCCCTCTTTATATTTTTGTTTAGATTTTGAACTTTCTTAGACTGCTTTTGCTCCTAAAAGTTTCTTTCCATGACTTATTTTTTATTCTCACAAGTCAGGAAAGCTTTTTCTCACTAAGTTAAAATTGAACTTTTTTCCGACATATCGGGTGAACTCATCGAGTTGAGACAACATGTCAAGAGGACTTATATTTTTGGTCCAATGTTTTCAAAATCCCAAGTTTTCTGGAATATTTTGACGCATTTTATTATCTTCATCGGGAAAACTCATAATTTCCACCCGACGGTATCGACAAGACCACTTATTTCAACTTGACATTATCGGTGGAACTTGTGTTTCCTTGTTGATGTTTTTCGAAGACTTTTCTTCGGGATATCTTGCTAAGTTTAGTTGATGCTTTTAGAAAACTAAACATTGGAGGCCGATGCTTTCGGCAGGAGCTTAGGTTTTCCGCCCAACATCTTTTCCATTGAGGATATTTTATGAGATAGTCAACGGATTTCTTTTCAGGGTTTTCGAATGAGTGTTAACAAAAGTATTGGCATAAATCGGAGTTTTGTATCGATATGTTAGGCGAAACTAAGATTTTGCATCCGATGTTCCCTGTAGAACATTTCCACAAGTCAAGCAGACAGTGCATTTTTAGAATATTTTATTAAGTCCTGTCGACAGTGTCGTAAAAAATCAACATTTGGATCTGATACTGTCGCAGTGAACTTGTTTGTCCACGTCGATTTGGTAAACTTTTCGATGAAGTGATGCTCTAGGTGTTAAAATTCCGTTTTTGTCCATGTGACTTAATTAACCCAATGACTGCATTGATTGTGTTTGTTTTGATTTTTCTATTTATAGTGGTTGTTGTTTTTTAGGGACTGTTACTGCTACCCCATTTTAAGCATGCCCAATTGACGATTTCCACTTGGAGTCTACAGATCACTTGAGCCAAGTATTTTACTAGCATCCACGCCATCATTTTCCAGGTAGGATTCAAACCTTGCCATCGTTTCATTTATGTTAAGAGTGATTTGGTAGAACGACGTTTTGTTTGTAGGGTTTTTCTTTTTTTAGTTTTCACCATTGCTATCTGCAGTTACGCCGCTTTAAAAGGATGGACCCTAGATCCTTTAGGTTTTTCATTTTTTGACCTATCAACCACTAAAGGTTTTCAAGCCGGGATGTATTAGAATCCTTATCCATGCTGGGCTCGCTAGCATGGCCTTGTCAATTTTTTGATTACCACATCGCCGCAGCGTTTGTTTAGGTTTTTTAAGCCATAGAGATGGATTCGTCAGATCTCTGGGATTGTAATGATGAAGTTGCGACAGGGAGAGTGTTTCACTGACTTCGCCTGGTTTGGTTTTCCTTTTTATTTACAGTGGTAGGAGAGAAATTGATGGTTTCATACAGTGGTGACTGTTGCATTTCAGGTCATGGGATAGGGTTTTTTTTTGAGTTACATTTTTGTCCCTGTGGCTGGCACTGAGGTTTCATGAAGTTTTTCATTGGTTTTAGGTTAACCTAGGGTTTTGAAATGCAAATACATTACAAATATTTTATTTGACTATTTTCTTGCATGTAATAGAGAAGATAATCAAAAGAGTTTTCGACGTTGTGATGTCAAAACCAAAGGAATACTGAACGGAAACAAGCTCGGCAAGTTTTGTGTACAGATTAAAACCTGATTTGATTGTTCTTCTTCATCTTGACCTAAAACACCAGATGATTGGTTTATAGAACTAGGGATCTAAGTCCTAAAATAGAATTTAGAGCTTGTACTTGAGCTTATGTTTTTGAGTCCAATTTTAACCCAATGTACACCTTACCACAAGTTGATGCATTTGGATAACCTACAGAATTTCTTTACATCAGAGGGTCACTTAAGATGTTCAAAGATGAATCGGTAAATATTTTTTTTTATTGTTCTCCATCATATTAAACACTGAATGCAATCTTATGTTTTGTTATCTAGGTTTCATTGATATCTTGCATCTGAATAGTAGCTTTTCATTCTAACATATTGTATTGATATGAATGCATGCTATTTGATCACAGTGACGCTAAGTTATTTATTTCTGTGGTTATGTTACAGCTTCAGTCTTCACACCACAATATGTCAAATAAGGGTGGGAAGAAGAAGGCCAAGGTCCATGAGGAGGATTCAGATGTGGAGGTCTTTCCTAGAATGGAGATAATCTATGAAGACACAAAAGCACTTACAAGGGCTGAACCAGATTTCAAATGGGGTTAGATATACCACATGTTAAAGGATCAGAGTGTACCAGATGAAGGTGTAGAGGATATATGATTATATGAGAACATAAGAAGATCAGGAATCACAAAGGTATCCACACCCCAAGAGCTTTTCCCTTGTGCTTAGGTGATCAGCTGGATCTTACCTCGAGTAGATGCAAGTACTATCATCATGTCAAATAGTGAAGGAAAAGATTTTTCTTCCTTCACCCCTGCATACATAGCCAAGGTTTGCAGTCTACCTACTCCAAAAATCAGTATGATAGATGACTGGATAAATAGTTCGAGTTTAGACTACACCGAATGTGCAAACATGATGATGATAAGATGGACTAAATTTCACTAGAAATCCTCTGGAGAATATGAGACTTCCAACTTACACACTCCTGTTGGGGTGCGGACCTTGAAGGTCCTTAATTTTGGCAACTCCGCGGTTTTGATGTGAAGCTTGTAAGCGGAGTTGCAGCCCAAAATAGTCTTAGGGGTTTTAGGGTTGGGTCGAAGCCCCTCTTTTTGTAAATAACCCATGGTTACAACCCATGGTTTTTAAGCTCATGGTTTAAGCACATGGTATTGTAATAGTGCACTTGTATAAATAGGCACTCATGTAAAGGAGAAAAGAGATTTTTCGAAGGTTTTTATATGATGATAATTTGATGCGAAGAAGCTAAGGCCGATTTTTGGGTTTAAGGTTAAGTCCCAGCTGTGTACGTGGACGACCTCTGCAGCTGAGTGCGCAGAGGATTTTGGAAGAAAGGATCTACGGCTTAGTGCATAGTTTTGGGTTGTTGGAAAGATCTGCAGTTGAGTGCGCAGATTAGAACTGTGTTGGTTGTAAAACATTGAATATAAACGTAGTTCTGTGGACGTAGCCCGTACACTAGGGCTGAACCACGTATTTCTTGTGTTGTGGTGGTTCTTGTTTATTTTGTTCCTGTTATATTTTATGCATTTGATAAGTAGGTGAATGATAAGTAAGATATATTGTTAAGTATTAACTTCGCTGTGAATTCCCAGTTAAGGGCTAAGCAAGTAACTGTCTGTTTATATAAACTGTGAAGCTATTTAAGTGAATGTTGAAGCTTTATATTATATAAGTATACTTTGTTAAGGCTAAAGGTACAGTAATATCCCTCTTTTTCCTGCAGAAACCTGATTCTGCGGCACCCCATAGCTGTTTCGGGTGAGATTGCAACCTATTCACAGGTTGTTTCCGAAAGGGCCAACACTGTGGGTCTCTTTGTTGGTTGGTAAATAGAAGTATAAGAACCTTGGTCTGCACTAAGCAACCAACAAATTGGATCTGTTGCCGGTTGAACCAGTATCTGCTTCGAGAGGGATCTACGTCGTACCTTGAGGGATATGTTTGGGAGGCCCTCCGTAAAAGAAATCAGTGACTGGATTGAAGATACTTATCTAAAATTTGCTGAACAAGAAAATAAGGATCCTCGTCGTAGCTCAGACGACTTTTTGCAAAGGTACGTTTTTTCTGATATTTATGAAATTTTCTTTGGTAGTATCCACATAGAATTGCACCAGTGGTTATCCAGGTTAACAGAAAGAAGGACAAACTTCCAAGAAGATCAGTCTCCTGCCTGGACCCCGAAAAGAATTAAGCTGTTGAAAAGAGTGAACAACGCGGTATTTAGAGCTGTTGACTTCTGGACAATGCGAACCCTTGAAGCATTTGTGACGGAGTTCGCCATCGACACACATACTTCTTTCAGTGAAGCAGAAAGACAGTTCTTCAAAGGACCAAGGGGTAAGTACCCGAATTCATTAAGTCTGAAAATTAAAATGCTCTTGGCTAAGAAACGCGTATTGCTTATCGAATCAGATTGCTAGATTTATTGCTACTAACCTATGTTTGAAAGTGAAAGTGACTTCAATGAGCAAAGTGGTTTGCTTCGCAACGGTAAAAGATATAAGAGAAATTTTGGATCCTTTACCCTAGGCCAGAATACCGATTATACCTCTTTAAGCCCAGAAGAGTCTTAATCTGAAGAACCCTTCACAGTCTGAAAGTAACCCTAGCCTGAGTAGTCATGTTGCAGGTCAGTCTACCTCAGTAAGTCCCCCCCCCCCCC
>LPNX010051556.1:362843-387627 GCA_001517045.1 Pseudotsuga menziesii
ATGGACCAAAATACAAGAACAGCGCAGCTGGTCACTTCTTTCAGAGACCGAGCTTTGACCTGGTTTATGAAGTTTTCCAGTACTTAGAACTATGTCTTTGTTGATATTAAAAAAGAAATGATCAAAGAATTCAAGAAGCTTAAATCGGAGTCGCAGTCTATAACTGAGCTAAAATAAATTCAGCAGAAGCGAGGTGAATCAGTTTGGGACTTTGATCAAAGGTTCAAGGCTCTGTTGGATCAAGTTAGTTTCACTATTGGACGAGAAAAGCATAAAGAATGGTTCATCGCAGCACTGTTGCCTCATATCAAGACTCCACTTATGCAACAGAAGGTTGTTAATCAGCAAGAGGCGTTGGAAATTGCTATGAAACTTGAAACAGCTCCTGTTGGAGATAATTCTTGAATAGCTCAAATACAAGCACAGTTAGCAAAAATGGATTTGGAGCTTCGTGACATGAAGAAAGGGAAAGCTACTCGTGAAGAGGTTTGGTGTACATGATGCAAGACAGAAGGTCATGACAAAGAATAGTGTCTTGTAGTAAGAAATTATTTGAATACTGGTGCACCTAACCCATTTAACCCTAATGTCCTATATTGTGAGATCTGTAGAAAAACTGGCCAGCATCGACCTGAAGATTGCTACCTGCTGTAGAGATATGTTCAAGTACCTAAGAATCCCTACTGCAAGTTCTGTAAGTCAGTTGGACACAACAAATATGAATGTCACAGCTTTCACCTCATGAGAGAGTGAACCTATGATGCTTATAGGGTACAACCTGATGCACAGGGCAATGATGGATATGGTTACCATGGTAATACATCAGGTCGAGGTAATTTCCGAGGTCGTGGTCATGGTGGTATGCCTGGAAGAGGTCGAGGCCAGGTTATTTGGTATAACTGTAATCAGGCAGGACATGTATCTAGAGACTGTCAGAACCCAACTACGACATGTCGATATTGCAGAGCAGTCGATCATGTGATTGAGCAATGCCCACAGTTGATAGCCAAGCTACAAGAAAGAAATGGCGCTCCTACTCAGAATGTTCAGATGATTGCTGTAGAGACAAGACCTGTCCCAGCCCTTAATGTGGTTACAAGGAGTGGAGCTACGACGCAAGTACAGAACAAGGAGAAATAGCCTGACGAGGCTCGGGTCCATAAGACCCCAGAGAAAATTCCATCCTTCGATGTTGGAAGAGAAAAAGGAACATTTATGGAAGCTAAAAAAGACTTTGCTGACCCAAGAAAATCAGTAGCAACCACGCAATAGCATCAACAGCAGTTACAGTTTCAAGAAGCCTCGCTGGATCAAGTAAGTACACTAACATCATTTTTACAGAGTTGTATGAAGCTGTTAAGAAATTAGAATGCTTTGAATGAGTTACAGAAAATTATTTAGTCTTGCGAACCTCAGCGAAGCTCTGATAGTGAAAAAAATGTTAATAGAGTTAGAAGGACTGGAAGAGAAATGAGATTGCATGCTCAGATAGGAGATTATGACATGACTGATATCATTTTAGACCTAGGATCAGAAGTGAATGTCCTAACTAAGTAGACATGGGAACAAATGGGAAGACCTACACTTGAATGGTCCCCTTTATAGCTGAGATTAGCCAATCAGTAGAAGATTGTGCCCTTGGGAAGATTCCCTAGTGTACCAATGGACATTGATGGAGTAAGTACATTAGCATATTTTGAAGTCATTGAAATAATTGATGATAGCAACCCCTATCCAGCCTTGCTAGGAATTGAATGGGCACTAGACAATGATGCAGTAATCAACCTTAAGAACATACATATGACTTTTGAAGGAAAAGGCTTGAGAGTCATAGTACCGTTGGACCCTTCTCAAGGAGAAAGGTATACAGATCCAGTCAAAGATGAATATCAGGATGTTTTAGATCATATTTACAACATCACAGCTAAAGAAGAAGACTATGTTAATCCTACCGCTGAAGGTATAATGGATTGGCAGTGTGACAGTTCTTGCATGACTGATTCAGACGAAGGCCTAGAGAATTGGCAGAATAGACTTTATGAGCTACATGGACATCGATGTGCAAGAATTACTAAATCTATCAGATGGGTTGGCTCACAGCCAAATATCTTACCTACTTTTGATGGCTTGACAGACCCAAAATATTTTATTACACACTTCTCAGAGCAAGTACCAGATTCACAGAAAATGGAGACTCTAGACTCAGTATTCAGAGCCACAACTGCCAGATGGTGGAATTATCATAAAAAGTATATTCATAGTTGGAGATCTTGTCAAAAATTTCTTCACCTAAGATTCATGGATCAACCTCAGGAGGTACGAAGCAGATTTAATGGTAAGACTAGCCCTCAGGAACATTTGGAGCAGTGTTATGAAGCATGGAAGCACGTACCTTGTGAAGAATGGGTACATAGGTTTGTACACACTCTGGAACCTGTAGCAAAGGATTGGTATGCAGAGGTGGAGCTTCGCCATGGTACTGTAAGTTGGGTTATCCTTATCGATAGTTTTGTGCTCACATTCTCTATTAATGAGGTTTTCCCTACTTTGGATGCATCTATTAGGGTAATTCATACTAAGGTGTTTGATGATAAAGAAATAGCCGAGCACCAACCTGATTGGAGGAACAAGAAGCTAATGCAGTATAATGTTATAACTTCGCCATTGATGAAGACAATGACCCTCGCAACATTAATATTCCTGAGTCAGAAGGACATTGCGAAGTACATGGACCAGCAGTCGATGCACCTGAAGTAACTCAGCCCTTGAAAACAAGGAAAGTAAACATTGGATCAGAATAAATGCCTAAGTACGCTACCATTGGGGATTATTGGGACGAAGAAATGGTGAGCAAAGTGACTGAACTCCTCCATGAGTATCAGGACTTATTTCCAATGAAGTTCTCAGAAATGAAAGGTATCCTTGGTGATATAGGAGTGATAAAAATCCCTTTAAAAGCTGATGAGAAGCTTGTGAAGCAGCACCCTTATAGGCTGAATCCTACGTATAAAGAAAAAGTCTGGATGGAACTAGATACGATGCTCGCTGCAGGAATCATTGAGCCTGTCGAAGAGTCCGAATGGGTCATCCCTATGGTGGTACAAGAAAAGAAGACCAAGGGAGAAATCAGAATCTATGTTGATCTGAGGAAGCTAAATGATGCTTGTTTACATGATCCTTTCCCTACTCCCTTTACAGATGAAGTTTTAGACAATGTCGGAGGTCAAGAATTGTATTCTTTCACTGATGGATTTTTAGGTTACCATCAAATCAGAATTGCTCTAGAGAATCCCGTGATGAATCCTCCTGGAGAATTCAAAGATGTTGGTGAGGATGAGAATGTTGTACCACAGCATCCACCATATCTTCCACCTTTTGGACCAGGAGTCCAGCCACCTCGGTGGACAGCCAAGTTCACATTACACACCCATTTGCTGCCACAGGGTGTGCAGTTGGTCAGAATAATGACAAGAAAAATAGACCAGCTGAAGTACACAGATCATGATACGAATGATCGTGGGAAATTCCTGCAGTTCGCACCAGGGAAATACCTGCACTCTGTTCACTATCCGGAGACCAGTACGATGCTACTGGAAGTGAAGCAGTGGGCTGCTGTCTTGCTAAAGATGCTAAATGTCCCCCACTTCGGTCGCAGCATGTAGGTTACCATGGTAGTCAAGCAGCTATTGGCGTTGGTGCATGATGGGAACCTATGGATAGGAAGCCAAAAAATAGCCATTGATGGACAATTGATTCATAAGATCACAGGCTTACCAAAAGAAGGGCCTGATCCTGGGATTGAATTCATTGGGAAACACGAGGATACAAAGCTGGCGCAACATATGAAGGACCGCTTCGGCTTGATGAAAGGAAAGCGAGGGTATCAAACCTCGACAATTCGGCACCAGAACATTCATTTCGCTGCAGAGCTCCTAGCATGCAAGTTAATGCAAAAGTGTAGACCAAATGAAGTATCTGCCCCGATTGTCAGTATTGCTGTGAACTGTGCCAAAGGCTACGGTTACAATTGGGCAGCGTACATTGCTAAGGAATTACTCGAATATGTCCACGATGCGCAGGAGAAAGGTAGACCCTTTCATTACTCATGGTTGTTAGTGCTTGTTGCATTGGTAGGATGGAGAGAGCCTACCGAGGCACAGTTTGTTGATGTGCCTCTGGATATGCCTAGCGCAGCAAGGTATGCATCTCTGTGGGTCTTGCAGGATAAGGCCCTATAGTAGATGATGAACTATGTGTTCACCTTCTATGCCATGAACATTTCCTATGAGATCCTGAAGACACCGCAGCTCAGTAATGAGCTATTTTCCCAGTATGCTGGAGTGGCCAACTTCAAGGCTGACATGCACAATGTCTACATCCAGGCCCGTGTAGATGATAAGTATGCATGCTGGAAGTTTCCTTACATGGTGACCCCAGAAGACATCCTCGTAGTAGTTCAGCAGTGGCCGGCTGAATGGATGAAGGACATCGGAACAAGGCCCAACATACCAGTCCCCCCAGTAACAGATATGGGCGTAGGTCCTAGTCAGGCACCGCAGAGTGACCCACCAGAAGAAAGTGAAGAACAATATGAGTCACAACAGAGTGGAGATGACCATGGCAGCAATGATGGAGCTGATGAAGAAGAAGAAGAATTAGTAAAGACAATCTCAGACCCCAATCACCCAGATAAGCACAAGTCTCCAGAAGTGGAGGAAGTTATGAAGCCTTCGCCCAGAAAGAAAACTAAGGCATCGAAGGGAAAGAATATCATCGAAGAGCTTGCTTTGATGATTGAAGATCTTGATCAGGCTCTGACGAAGTCTACTGATGTCTTAACCAACAAATGGTTAGAGTTTGCAGCTATGCACCTTGATGCACTCGCTGGTGTAGCGCAGTGAATTACAGAACTCAAGGACTTAGCAGAAAGATCAGCGACCGGCGCTGCAGTAAGAAGTGCCCCAGTAGGTGCATAGCCATATACGAGACAATGGCTAGCCAAAAAAAATAGAGGACAAGTACCAAGTGCAGCCCTCACAATAACTAACGCAGCATCTCGATCGCAGATGAGTATGACAGTTGAGATAGACTACGCCAATTTGTCTATGCCGGAGCTGAATCTTTGTCAGTTGAAAATCATGAACAAGATCCGAGAACATGATAGTTACTCACACAGGAAGCTAGAGAATTCCATGAATTAGAGTGAGAGCCTCGCAACGCAGTTGGAAGAAGCTGAACAGAATAAGAGGGAAGCAGAAAACAAGCAGGCTGCACTGGCGCGAGTATTGGATGAGGCATGTCGAAGTCTCCCTGACTTCGACATACAGGCTGAAGAAGAACCGGAGCAAAGAATAGTCAAGATGAAAGAATATGCACAACAATCTCACAGCCCGATAGAGAAGATGAAAATAGAGCATGAGGCCCAGATTGCTGAGCTTCAACTTCGCATCATTCCTGAGAGTCCACCAGAGATCAAGGAGTAGCGTCACGAAGATATTCAAGCCTCAGCAACGAAGATCTTAGATCTTGTGACTAGTGCATCAATCCTGCTGGATGAAAGTGTCAAGGCTTGGGAAAACTTGCAAGACAACCCAGAAGTAGAAAAGCTGCAAGAAACCATTAAGCAACGACAGACAGAGCTAGATGCAGTAAAGGCAGAAATCAAGACATTACCTCCTATGCAGAAGATGCTTAAGTTGAAGCATAGAAATGAGCTCCAGCGAGAAATTGAAGCTTGCAGAAGGAAAGAATCACTGTTGGTGAACTCTGTGTAGCCCTTGATTAATGATGCCTTGGAGTTGAACACTGTTGCAGACAACTAGCTCAAAGTTTTGAAGGAATATGATGCATTCGCACAGGAAAAGGCCAGCGAAGCATCTGCAGCAACATTGCAGGAGATAGTGGAGAAGGAGCAAGAAGCTGAAGATATCATGTGTAGCCTCAACAAGTAGTTCACTATCTTCACCAACAAGATTCTCCCACCAGAAAAGCAGCAGAGTGTCCCAGGACGGGACACTGGTGAGTCTTAGGGGTCTATTGGGGAGCGGACCTTGAAGGTCCTTAATTTTGGCAACTCCGCGGTTTTGATGCGAAGCTTGTAAGCAGAGTTGCGGTCCAAAATAGTCTTAGGGGTTTCAGGGTTGGGTCGAAGCCCCTATTTTTGTAAATAACCCACGGTTTAAACCCATGGTTTTTAAGCCCATGGTTTAAGCACATGGTATTGTAATAGTGCACTTATATAAATAGGCACTCATGTAAAGGAGAAAAGAGATTTTTCGAATGTTTTATATGATGATAATTTGATGTGAAGAAGCTAAGGCCGGTTTTTTGGTTTAAGGTTAAGTCCCAGCTGTGTGCGTGGATGACCTCTGCAGCTGATTGCGCAGAGGGTTTTGGAAGAAAGGATCTGCAGCTTAGTGCACAGTATTGGGTTGTTGGGAAGATCTGCAGCTGAGTGCGCAGAGATATGCAGCTGAGTGCGTAGATCAGAACTGTGTTGGTTGTAAAAAGTTGAATATAAATGCAGTTCTGTGGACGTAGCCCCTACACTGGGGGTGAACCACATATATCTTGTGTTGTGGTGGTTCTTGTTTATTTTGTTCATGTTATATTTTATGCATTTGATAAGTAGGTGAATGATAAGTAAGATCTATTGTTAAGTATTAACTTCACTGTGAATTCCCAGTTAAGGGTTAAGCAAGTAATTGTCTGTTTATATAAACTGCAAAGCTATTTAAGTGAATGTCGAAGCTCTGTATTATATAAGTATACTTTGTTAAGGCTAAAGGTTTAGTAATATCCCTCTCTTGCTTGTAGAAACCTGATTCTGCGGCACCCCATAGCTGTTTTAGGTGAGACTGCAACCTGTTCGCAGGTTGTTGCCGAAAGGGCCAACACTGTGGGTCTCTTTGTTGGTTGGTAAATAAAAGTATAAGAACCCGGGTCTGTCCTAAGCAACCAACAACTCCCTACAGGCCTATATCCCTGATGCTCAACATAACTTTTGGTAGGGAAAATGGGAAGTTCTATAAGATGGGTTGGATCCCATTGATATATCACGGGGCCATGCAGAGAACTATTTTTAACTGGGAATAATTTGTAGCAAACAACCTATCTTCCTGTATGGCTGTGGCACTAGGAGGCCTGCTTCAGTGAAAATCAAAATTTTAATGGGGTCGTATTTGATTGATTGTATCTTATGTTTGTACCCATTTCCAAAACTAAATTTTAGCTGGAGTGAAGCCAAGACACTCATCATATTCTATGGGCTCACAAGTACCACAACTTCTACAAGCTTATTTGCGAAGAATTTTTGATGCCTCTACACCAGCTGATCTTTCTTGAGGAGTGTAAGTGTATTTCCGAGGGTGCACTAGAGGTTATATGGGAGTACAGAGACTATTTTTTCTCTAAAGAGGGAACCTATCTAAGGATGTACAGAGGAACCATATCCCCATCACTACTTCCTAGGTATTCCATAGATTACATAGTCCATAAAGAGGTAGTAAGACACCTTCTCCTAGATGGATTCAGAAATTTTCTTTTTGACATGAATAAGTTGGTTTATCCACCAATGCCTTTCTGTATCGACGGATAAAAATTCTTGAAGGTAAAAAGCATACCAGGCTTTGTAAAGAATCCAAAAAATTTCCACTTTGGTGAGAAGAGTTTCCATAGGAATGATTCCATGGGCAAGGTTGCTGCACATTTTGTGCTTGTAAAGGTGAATTTTGAATATTCTGATCATTGGGACAAGGATGAGGAGATATTCAGAAATGCATGCAATATGACTGCTTTGAATAAGAGGTTTAGATAGAATATCAAAATAATAGGAGGAAAAGGAAGCATCAGCACCACCGAACAACAACAACAACAGGATGAAGTTGCTAAGCAACGAGAAGAAGAACCCTGAAGGCTAGTAGAGGAAGCTGAGAAAATACTAGTTGAGGAAAATCAAAGACAAAGGGTGGAAAAAGAGAAACTTCAATGGAAGGCCAAAGAAGAACAACTTCAAAGAGAAGAGGAAGAGAGGACAAAGAGAATAAATAGAAAGGATGCAAAAGGAAACTGAACAGGTAGCCAAAGAATTAAGAAAGAAAGAACAGGAAGATAAAGATAGGGAGAGTCTGGAAAAGGATAATTCAGTAGATCCTCCCTCTACATCAATTGACACAATAACAGGAGGTCATATTCCCCTTGTAGAGTTAGGATTAGTTCCTTTTAGTCTATCCAAGCATCATGCCATTGTGGAAATTGAACCTAGGTGTTAGAACAATTACACTCACAACAATTGCCAATTACACATGCAAATTACTTACAAAGGAGACTGAATAATGGAGCATAACACTAATCTGTATTGAATAAGTGTACAATATCCAACCCTGTGAAGTCATAGGCTACCAAAATAAATAATTACATGAGGGATTTGAATGCATGAATATTGTATTCGAATCTAGTCAAAAGCAGGCTTACGAAATCTAAGCAAATCCCCCATAGGTGCATAAAGCAGTTTCCAAAACTGTCTAGGAGCTCACAAATTGGAAAAATCAATTAAATAAGATAATAGTGGATCGAAGGACAACTAATACATGATTTTCATAGGAGAAAAGAGTGGAGGATGTGGAGGACAAAAAATAAGTTAACTTCACCTAGTCAAACTTTCCCAATTGCCCTAAAACACTGAAAAAGCAGGCAATAAAGCAGAAAAAGTAGATATGCGCTAGGGAGGCCAGGAATAAAGTAGATTTGATTCCAGGAGGTTTCCCAAGTGCTCCATGACTCAAAATTATCAAGTTTTACCACTATGGATGTGTAGATGACAACTTGCATAAGGTGGAATATGGAAACTAGGCAAATAAGACAAAATGGATTAATTAATGTCTATGGTACCTAACTATGGGTTGATTATTCTAACAGCCCCCCTTAAGCCTGAATTATGAGTAATATATCAGAAAATTATAGGGCCTAGCAACAAGGCTTAGTCACCCTTTGCATACTGCATGTCCATTTAACCAAGGAAAGAGGCAAAAACCCAGTGGGAAAATCCTCCCTTAAACATGGACTGTAAAACAAAATTTGGAAATCTTGTCATCACTCATGCTTCACAGCATGATCAGCAATCCCCAACAATGATTTGATATTGCTGAATGTCTTCTCACAAAAAAATTTGGTGAAGACATCAGCTACTTGTTCTGAAGATGAACAGAAGAGTAGGTGAATGGTGCCATCATGCACAAGCTGTCTGATGTAGTGCATATGGATCTCAATGTGTTTGGTTCTCCGCTTCTGAATTAGATCAGTGCAGATTTGAATGGTACTCTGATTATCACAGTAGATAGTATTTGAGTATTTTGATTCGAATCCACACTCTCCAAGTAACCCCTGCAACCATAAACATTGAGTTGTTGCATTTACAACTCCTCTGTACTCTGCTTCTGTAGATGAGAGTGCAATGGCACTCTGTTTCTTGCTTGACCAACTGATTGGCCCTTCTACAAGCATGAACACATATCCTGATGTTGAATTTTGATTTGTGCTGTCACCTTCCCAATCACTGTCAGTAAACCCAATCAAATCAAGATCAGATTATCTTTATAGAAGATCCCATGTGTCCTTGTTCCCTGAACAAAGTTAAGGATCCTTTTGGATACTTTCCAATGGATCTCATGAGGCTGATCCATGTATCTAGAAGCCACACCTACTACATAATAAATATCATTTATATTATGTGTAAGATACAACAAACATCCAATCAATTTCCTATACAGTGTATTGTTTACCATAGGTGAAGAATTAGCTTCTTCAAGCTTCAATCCTGAAAGGAAAGGAGACTTGCTTGGCTTGGAATCCTTCATTTTGAATTTGTTCAGAAAATCCAAGGCATACTTGGTCTGGTGCACCTTGATTCCAGCTTTTGTTTGAGCAATCTCAAGCCCCAAGAATTGGCTCAATAGCCCCAAATCTGTCATGGAGAAGGCATGGTTCATTGCATCCTTCAAGGAAGCAATTTCAACCTTTGAGCTTCCTGTAATGAGAAGGTCATCAACATATAAAAAAATGATCATTAATGAAACATTAATCAGCTTCAAATAGACATTTGGATCTGATTTGCATCGAACAAAATTTGGTGATAGCAGAAAGCTATCAATCTTGGCATACCTATCCCTAGGGGCTTGCTTAAGCCCATACGATGACTTCTTTAGCCTGCACACAAGATATGGGTTAGTAGAAAATCCTTGAGGCTGCTGCATGTATATCTCTTTAGTGAGATCTCCATTTAGGAAAGCACACTTCACATCCATGTGATGTACTTCCCATTGCTTTGAAGCTGCAATGGTTAAGGCTAGCCTGATGGAGTCCATCTTTGCCACTGGTGCAAAGGTCTCATTGTAGTCTATGCCATGAACCTATGAGTAGCCCTTGGCTACCAATATGGCCTTGTAATTCATAGGTGAACCATTGGCAACAAATTTGGTCTTATACACCCACTTTCACTAAACTAGCTTCCTCCCTGGGGGAAGATCAACCAGCTCCCAAGTGTTGCTCTTTTGGAGTGAGATGAACTCTTCCTTCATGGATGCTTGCCATATTGGATATTCTGCTGCATCTTCATATGTATGAGGATCTAATTCAACTATCAGATAGCATTTCTCAGCAAACATAGGATCTTTCATGCATAGAGCACTCTCAAATTGAGATCTAGTCCTCCTGGGGTCATTAGGATTTCTAGCTAGTTCTCCAGCTGCATGAATGGTATTGGATGCCCATTTTGGCCTTGTAGGGATGTTAGGATCTGCAATAAAATCATCATTATCAGACATATCAGAATCAGCATGTTCAACTATCTCTTCACTTACATTCAGAGGTTCTGGTGTTGAAGAGGATTCTCCAACTTCCACTGCTGCTAGGGGTTCTTCTTGAAACTGAACACACCTTTCAATGAAGGATTTGTTTGTGCTCAAATTGATCAGCTTGTACCCTTTTGAATCTTTAGATTACCCAATAAATAGACACTCTTGGCTTTGGGGCTGCAAAGCCTTTCTCTTTTCTGTTGGAATTCTAGCCCAAGCCCTTGAGCCAAAAATCCTGAAATGGGTCACATCTGGCTTGTGTCCACTCCATGCTTTGAAAGGAGTCATACCATCAAGCTGCTTATGAGGCACCCTATTCTGAATATAGGCTACACAGTTTATAGCTTTGGCCCAGTACTTTGGTGGCAAAGTCTTAGCCTCCATCATGCATGTTGCCATCTCTTTCAGTGATCTATTCTTCCTCTCAGCAACACCATTCTGCTGTGGTGTGTAAGGGATAGAATAATGCATATGAATACCTGCATCTACACAATATTGAATAAAATCAGACTTGACATACTCACCACCATTGTCAGATCTGAGGACCTTGAGTTTCCTCCTAGACTGGTTTTCAACCAAAGCCTTAAAGACTTTGAAGAGGCCAAAAACTTCAGACTTGTGTTTCAGGAAGTAAACCCAACAATACCTGGTGTTGGTGGTGTGGGCAGACTTGAGTTTACTATCATGAACCAACAACACCCCTAGCTCACTGGCCCTTTCGGTGATAGACCGTGGGGTAGCATGAAGTCTCACCCGAAGTGATCCTAATGGGTTGGTCAAGGACTCAAGTGTCTTGACCAAGTTCGGTATGGCATCCTGGTTGCACCTCGTAGCTATTCTTACCCCGTGAGGTATCTCTGTCTGTGATGCTATGCGCAGTTTCCTCTTACTCGTGATGAATCCAACCTCTATCGCATCGCCGCGTCCTGGGCAACATGTAACTCTCTCCTACGCTCGATCCTCAACCCGCGGTATCACGCACCGTAGGTCCTCTGCTTGTGCGATATCACCTTCTTGCGATATCCTACCGTCACGGTTCAGTGTACTTGTCGTTACTCATGTTCAACTTACAGGACTCAACATACAAGGCTGTTTTATACTGTGACTCTTACCTGTCTTGAGCAAAACTTAAACAAACTCTTATACAGAATACTTAAAGACTTCACTTGCATTTATCCTTCTATAATGTGGTAACTGAATAATATACACATACATTTACTGTAAGCAAAGTTCATGCAATGAATGACAGATATAACAAGTAAATACAATCACATGAGTCAAACACATAACACTCTGATTTTACGTGGTTCACTTCCAGGGTAGAAGCTACATCCATAGAATTGTGTTTCTATATTATAACTTGAGAGAGGTACACAGTTCTGCTGCACCGCATATGCAGCTAGAGATCTTCTGGGGAACTCCGCACTCAGTCTGGAGCCCTCCTCTCCTAGATCTCTTCTCTATCTCTATATTGCCTTCTTACAATATACTCTTACTCTCTCTCTCTCTCTCTCTCTCTCTCTCTGTCTATCAATCCCTGCGGATTGTTACAATGCAAAATAACAGTAAGCTAATAGACTACTGATAATCTGACTAGCTGGATGGACTAAAATGCCCAAAATGCCAACCTTTTACAATACAAAATACATCCCTTTATAGGCGGCCTGAAGGTCTCGCCATTACAACACTGTGGGCCTGTCCCAATAGTAACCCAAAACCCTAATTAGTGACATTTGGCATATCTGTACTTGGGGTAGCTTCTTTCTGTCACACCACTGCTCTCTGTAGTCTTCCATGCTTCCCGGTGCTGACCATGGGTACTATGCATCGCTTCCCTTCTTCTGTCCTTCATCTTCAATACCTCGGCCTCGTTGCTCCTTTTCCTTTATGAGGGTAGCTGAGCCCTCCTATCTGGGCCACTGCCTTCAATGCAGTGGTTGAGCTCTCTCTTCTCAGCCGCTCAGGTACTGTCGTCTTCTTTGACTTCTCTATTCCAACAGTCATGGTTTCCAGCTCTACTCTACAGCTAGAAACATGCTACGGCGTCGTAGCCTCACCCTATCTCTTCATCTTCACCAAAATGATTATCCACCAAAATGGTATCTTTTCCTGTAGCTGCGGGACCCTGCTCCAACAGTCCCCTAACACTTACTTGTGGCTCATCCCCGAGCCACTACCAACAGGCTTCTCCTACTGTAGCTTCTCCTTGGCTTCCTGCGAAGTGCGCTGAAGCTTGTCCCAAAGTTCTACGACTTTGTTCTCCATAGCTGCGACATGCTCTTTATAGTGTCTGTAACTTAGTTCATTGGGCTCTCTTATCTTTCCTGCCCTTAGTCATGCTCTTGCTCTCGTCGCTTGTGAGGCATTTTAAGGCTCTTCCGGTCTTGAGAAGTCTTCCACAGATATCCTTTCCTCTTTATCTGGGTTAGAACTTTTATCACAAGGAAAATCTGTATCTTCTAGCCTTCTCAAGATTTCCTTTAGTCTGGAGCTTACTTATGCGAAAGGTATACAAACCAGGAATTCCATTCCGAGAACAAGCCTTTGTCTGCATATTGAAGTTCTGCTTGTTTGGTTTGTTTTCCCTTTCACTTTTCTTCTCAGCGACTCGCTCCAGGTATTCACACTGCTTAGGTTCCACTTATTTTCATTCTTAACCTTTGGAACCTGTTGTTCTTCTCTTAGCTGATGAGATAGGTCATCTTCCTTCTCCCGTGGCTTTCTTTTTCTCATTTTTACTTTCTTCCTACCGGTATATTTCTTCTCATTATTCCACTGCTCCGATTTCCTATCTTCAGTGATCGGCTCGGCTTTCTTCTTCTCTTCAGCAGAGAATTTGATGACATCTTCTACATCCTGCATTGAACTCCTCATTCTTGGAAATTGTCTGACCTGTGATGTTCCTAATTTCATAACCCTGGGCGGCATCATCATAGCGGACATACGGCCACCATGCTCGAAGCGTCTCAGACTGTCTTCTAAAGGTTCCTCTTTGGGCAGAACCCACTCGGTATTATACACTGGATTGGCAATGGCTGCAAACTCTGAAACTTACAGCACTCTGTAATGAAATTAGCTCTTGACAGGGGAGACTTAACAATGCACTCTATAGCTCTCGGCTCTTTGCAAATGTAACCCTCCCGAATGAATAATTTCTGATTTTATGCTGAAGGCGATAATCCCGGAAACAACGGTCATCTAGATTGAACCCGTCAGTCGTATTAATGCCTGGAAGAGACCTCACCCGTCATTCTGATCCTCAATAAATGCTGAAATCCGATCAATTTACCTCGAGGCGTGTGTATGCAGGCACCGGTCTTGTCGAAGATTTGCCAAATCTGGAAAAATTAATTATACTATACCCCGATCTATGGTAAGGTATACCGGTCATTTCCTCATTAAATTCCTGTCAGAAGGTGACTTGACTAGCCTTCTGTCTCATTACAAAAACTGGGTACGTGGAACGGGGAAACATCACACTGCAGCGATGCCACACCGCATCACTTGCTCAAAAAAAACTTACGCATTTTTTTTTTACTTACAAAAACTGAACCGTCCTTATGCGATTCCTTATACTTAGAGTACCTGCCGGTGTAGACTAGTTCCCGGTGCGATGTCTCCTTTCAACTACATTGGACATCTGCACCGTTCTGACTCTGAGTTAGGGATGAGAGGTGGAGTGGCTGTCACTATAAAGCTTAAGCCTACTGCCATTGATCATCGTGGGAAGGAGCTCCCCATTCAGTTTGCTGAGCTGAACGAATCCTCCCTCTGTGACTTGCTGTATCTGATATGGCCCCAACCAATGTGTCTTGAACTTCCCTGGAAACTTAATAAATTTAGTGTCATAGAGGAGTACTAGGTCTCCAATTTGAAGAGTCTTACTCTTAATGTGCCTGTCATGCCAAGCTTTTTCTCGTGCCTTCTGCACTTTCTGATGGAATCCGGCGATGAATCTGTCTTCCTCTAAGGCAAGCAGCTGTGCTAGCCTCTCATGCACCGTGTCTATATTAGCCATTCCAGTGATCTGAGCAATTCTTAAACTGGGAAGAATATACTCCATAGGCATAACAGCCTCCTGTCCATACACTAAGCTGAAAGGTGTGTGTCCTGTAAGTTTCTTGCATGTAGTCCTATACGCCCATAATACCGTGTTAACTCTGAGGTCCCAATCATTCCTTTGGCTATTGCATATATTAGTAAGAGCATTTTCTAAAATATTGTCAAAGGCCTCCATCGTACCGTTAGCTTGCGGGTGGTAGGGAGTGCTATTGTGGTGCTGTGTCTGGAATTTTTTCGTCAAGGCCTCAATGGTGCGATTCAAGAATTGTGTGCCTTGATCACTCATCAAAATTATTGGGCATCCAAATCTAGTGATGATGTTTTCAAAAATGAACTGTGCAGCTGTAGCAACATCACAATTTCTTACTGCTTTGGCCTCTGCCCACCTGGTGAGGTACTCTGTTCCAGTGATGATATATCTTGCACCAGTTCGTTTTCCTGGTGGGTTGATAGGAACCACAAAGTCTATAGCCCACTTGTCAAATGCGCGCAACGTAACCTGCGGTCGCAGTGACATTTCATCCCATCGTGAGGGTTTTCCTACCCTCTGGCAGATATCGCAGCATCTGCAAAATCCCTTAGTGTCTTTGTGTAACGTAGGCCACCATAATCCCGCGGTCATGATTTTCTACATAGTCGGCTTTCCTGTGAAATGACCTCCTGTGGTACTTGAATGTGCTTCTCTGATAATAGCCTCTTTTTCATGCGGCATCACACATCTGCACAAGACTTCATCTGGACCTAACTTGTATAACTGTCCTGTGATCAGGGTGAAGTCTGCTGCTTTAACAACCAACTACCTCTTTTGATGCTTGGTAAACTCCTCAAGTGCCCTTGTAGTGAGAAAGTGAATGATATCAACATAGTAGTCTTCTGCGATCTGAATAGAGAACAATTGCGCATCTGGTAAATTGTCCTCTAGATTACTTGGCTCTTCTCCTGAGTCTATTCGCGACAGATGGTCAGGTCAGGTGTTCAATATTCCTGGTTTGACAATGATTTCAAAATCATACTCCTGAAAGAGGAGTAACCATCTGCAGATTCTTCCCCCTAACACTGTCTTATTGACCAGATACTTCAATGCGGAATGGTCAGTAAACATCTTGAATGAGGCACCCAACAAGTAGTGCCTGAACTTCTGTAGCACATACACCATGGCTAAGCCTTCTCTTTCTGTCGTGGTGTAGTTATTTTCTGCTATCGATAGCTTTCTGCTGGAGTATGCGATAGGATGACCGATACCTCCTTCTCTTGGTTGCATTAAAACAACCCCTAGTGCGATGCCAGATGCATCCACATGTACATGAAATGGCTTAGTCCAGTCTAGAAATACTAAGATGGGTGCTGTAACCATCTTCTCTTTAAGTGTGTTTAGACTCTACTGGCATTCCTCATTCCATAGGAATTTTACATATTTCTTTAACAGTTTTTCCATCGGTGCTGTAATCTTTGCGTATCCCTTGATGAATTCTCTATAGTACTCGGTATGACCAAGTACTGTTCTCAATTGTTTGACTGAGTTGGGTGCTGGAAGATTTACAATGATGGCAATCTTTGCAGGATCTACCATCAAGCCTTGCCTGCAAACAATGTGACCCAACAAAATACCAAATGGCGCACAGAATATACATTTTTTCAAGTTCAGAGAAATCTGGTACTGTCTACATTTCTCTAACATCAGTCTTAAATCTCCTATGTGCTTGTCAATTAATCCAAATATAGTCCAATCATCAAAATAAACTTCTAGGAATTTATGGATGTATTCTTTAAATGCAACAACTACTACTCTAGAAAATATAGTTGGTGCATTCTTAAGACCAAAGGGCATTACCGTATACTGGAATGAGCCCCATTCTGTTGCAAAAGTGGTCTTATGTCGATCTTCCGGGTGGATTCTGATCTGGTGATAGCCTAAAAATCCATCAGTGAAGGAGTAGACCTCCTGTCCTCCCACATTGTCTAGTACTTCATCAGTGAAAGGTGTCGGAAATGGGTCATGAAGCGATGTGTTGTTGAGTTTACGTAAGTCGACACAAATCCTGATGTCTCCTTTGGTTTTCTTCTCTTGCACGACCATGGGACTAACCCATTTGCTCTCTTCTATGGGCTCAATGATGCCTACTGCTAGCATCTTATCGATCTCATCCTTAACATTTTCTTTGTAGCATGGATTTAATCTATATGGACGTTGCTTGACTAGTCTAGCATCCTCTTTCAATGGTATCCTCATTACTCCTAGGTCTGCGACTATTCCATTCATCTCTGTGAACTTGGTGGGAAATAGGTCCTGATAGTCATGTAGCAAGTCTACAATCTGTCCAACTGTTCCATCATTCCAATAGTCTCCAATAGAGGCAAACTTTGGTTCTGTGTCTGTGCCAATATTGATCTTTTTAATCTTGATCGAATCTGTGATTGCTGGGATCTGTAGCTTTGGTCCATCAACATCGCGAGTCCCCTCTAACTCTGGAATGTTGATGTCGTGAGGATCGTCATCCTCCTCCTTTGGTTCTGATGGAAAATTATAACACTTGAGCGCCTCTTCTAACTGGATGGCCCACTCAGGTTGAGCTGACATTGACAGGGTACAATCCTCAAATATCTTAAGCTTTATTACGTCTAGGGCCTGATCAACACTTGGATACTTATATTCAAAAGCGAAGGTAAGTAGAAAGCTCTCTATTAAAAGTGGCCATGTAGTCGTTTCCTTGCGCAATTCAGTCTCTGTGTACTAGTTCCATGGAACTGTGTCCAAAGTGTGAATGAATTGGTGAACCCATTCATCCTCACGAATGTCCGACCAATCCTGTTCACATGTCCGAATATGTGACCTGGGGTCACTTTCTCCTTTGTATCTCTGCTAGACATATTCTCTGTCGGTAGAGAATATTATCACCATCAATCTCTTAATATCATCCCATGATGCGATATTCTCTTTATGTGCATACCACCATCTTGCAGGTGTGGCTCGTACTGCAAGGTCCATAGCTGCGATCCTCTGTTCGTGAGGGATTTGTTGTTCAAACTGCATGAGAAAGTACTGGCTATTTGTTAGACCATGAAATGATGGAATCTCATTGATCTCTGCGCCAATCCATCGCAGTGACTTAGTCATATACGCACATCTGTGTGTTGAGACTTCGTAAAGTTTGTTCTGCCAGTTCTCTAGACCAACATCCGAATCCGATGCGCATGAGCTGTCGCATCACCAGCTAATGTTCCCTTCTCTGGTTGGATTGATGTAGTTGCTCTGGTTCACAGTCATCTGATAGAGACTGTCCATGTTACATGCCTCTTCCTCTGCTCAGATAGGTTCAATGTATCTAGGACCTTGAAGAGGATCTAACAGTGCAATGACCCGGATCTGCGCATCCTCAAAGGTCATTTGTCTTCTCTTTAAGTCAATAACAGCCATGTTACCGATTGCCCAATCAATGCCTAGTAGTGCTGGATATGGTCTACTATCGCCAATGATTTCTATAACTTCAAAGTCCGCAGAGCTACGAACTCCGTCAATGTCAACTGGTACCTGCGATAATCGACCCAGGTGTGATACTCGCTGTTGATTAGCTAATCGCAGATGGATAGGTGATCTGACTAACTTAGGGCTACCCATCTGTTCCCATGTCTGCTTAGTCAGAACATTTACCTTTGATCCTAGGTCTAGGATGACCTCGTTCATTTCAAATTCTCCAACCTGTGCTGTGAGTCGCATCTCTCTTCCTGTTCTTGTATGTCCCATAATGCTATGAACAACGCACTGTGCACTACTCACGGAAGAGGATGGCTAACACTGATCTATGATGCGCTGAAGTTCTCCAATAGCTTGCTCATTTCTCATGAGTTTTAAACAGCTCTGCAGGAAGGATTGTACACTTCCTGCCAACTCGTCCTCATCGCATGTGCTTGATGTGATAGCCTACGATATCTGTATAGGGATAACGCCACAAGGTGCTTGCTGCGGTACACCCCTAGATGGTGATACCTGTGATCCTGATTGCATAGGGTCATCAAAGAAAGTCTTAGCTTCCTGAAATGTCTGTTTGTTCTTCTGTAGGTCGAGTGGTGTTGCTTTGTTAGGAGCTTTACGTACCCACTCCTGATCTGTGTTCTTTTTATTATCCTGCGATGTCTCATTGGTAGAAGCGCCACTGTGAGTCACAATGTTGAATCTTGGCTCTGGTTCTTTCTGCTCAACAGCAATAAGCTGGATGTTCTGGTGTACTTCTGGCTTAGGTTCTCTGATCTTAGCTATCAAGGTAGGACAGTCTTCTATAGAGTGATCGTAAGATTTGCAATAGTTACATGTGGTGGTAGGGCTCTGACAGTCCCTAGCATAATGTCCTACAACTCCACAGTTGTAGCAAGTAACTGGTCCGTGACCACAGCCAAAGCCTTCTCCTCGGCCAAAGCCTCCTCATCCTCCTCCATGGCCAACATAAGCCTGATCATGTGTGGTCCTGCTGCTGGACCCTGTGTTTCTGATTGGACTCTGTACAGGTCTTGCTTACTCCCGACCATGAGATCATAGGCTCAGAAATCGTGTTCATCATGGCCTACAGACTTGCAGAATACGCAGTATAAGTTCTTAGGTGTCTGTACATACTTTTGAAGTAAAGGGCACTGGTGAGGTAGATGTCCTCTTGTCTTGCATATTTCACACCACGGCCTGTGGGTCTGTGGTAAGGGGTTAGGAGCCCCGGTTGCTAGATATTCTACAAATACTGGACAATTATCTTTACTATGGCCTTGTGCTTTACACTTTACCCACCATATGTCTTGCGCAACCTCTTTCCCTTTCTTAAGTTCATGCATATGTATCATGATATTAGCCAACTGGTTTTGCAGATTTGTCATACCTGTGCTGGTTTCAGCTAGAGGTGAAGCCTCTAGTTTCATCACCATCTCCAACGCGTCGTCCTGCATCTGGAGTTTCTGTTGCATCAGTGGTAGTCTGATGTGAGGGAGTAGCGTTGCAATAAACCATTCCTTATGCTACTCTGGTGCAAACTCAAAGCTATCTCGGTCTATAAGGGCTTTAAATTTCTGATCGAAGTCCCACACCGACTCTGTAGGTAACTGTTTGATGTCTTTGAGCTCTGTAATACACTGTGACTCTGATTTAGGCTTCTTAAACTCTTTAATCATGGCATTCCTAACCTAGGCAAGTGTTCTGGGTACCACTGAGGTATACTTCATATACCATGTTAAGGCTCGTTCTCTCAATGTGGTGACCAACTGTACAAGTTTACTATTATCATCATTGATTGCTTTAATGGTCCACACGGCTTCACATAGAAACCAATGCTGCTCTGGGTCCTTTGCCCCTGTACCCTTAAAGATAGGTAGCTTCATATCATCCCCCATTCTATTTCTACGTGGTGGATTTTGTTTTGTTGTGTTACTACCACTCGGCGGTGTAGGTGGAGGTGATGTAGCGGTAGTATGTACTGTCTATGAGCTACTAGATGGAGTTCCTACGGGATTGTTCTGAGTCCCGATCTCTTTCTGTGGGGTATAAGGGTGGTAAGCGATACCCCCTTCTATTCTTTCTGTGGTACTGTGACTCTGTTGTCTAGTATTATCTGAACTGTCTTCAAATATGGGAGAGCTGAAATCTACTTTGTATTTCTTTCCACTACGTGTACGTCCAATGTCATCAAAATCACTTTCAAACTCTTGTGACATTACTATGTTTACTTATTCATCTGAAACTAGATCCATTGTTCCTTTTTCATGTAATAGCATCTTAATGGACAAGTTTAAAGATTTTAGGTACTTACCACGATATCCTTTGAATAAGTATCGCTCAGCCTCGCTGAAGCTTTTTCTCTGGTCAACTGCAAACTCTGTGACGAATCCTTCTAGCACACTCGCAAGCCAGAAGTCTACTGTCCTCGTAATGGGATTATCAAGTTTCTTCATGGTCTGAATCAGCTCCGGTTTCCAGACAATGTTTCTTTTCTTCTTGAATATGTTCTTATCAGTCAACTTTGATAACCAGTCGTAAAGCTTGTTTCCAAAGGTCGCAAAAAATATCGCATGCAGTTCTGGAACGATATGCTTCTGTAACCAGTCCTTTGCACTCAGTCTAGGACTCTTGTTTTATCGTTCAGAAAACTCTTTCTCCATAGACACAACCCATTCATTGAGTTCATCTCTAGTAGGATGCTAACAGAACATCAGTGCTCATTTTGTTCAAAACCAGCAAAGGAACCATTTGTTGGTCGTGTGGGCAGACCCAGGTTTACTATCATGAACCAACAACACCCCTAGATCACTGGCCCTTTCGGCGACAGACCGCGGGGTGGCCTGAAGTCTCACCCGAAGTGATCCTAATGGGTTGGTCAAGGACTCAAGTATCTTGACCAAGTTCGGTATGGCATCCTGGTTGCGCCTCGCAGCTCTTCTTAGCCCGCGAGGTATCTCTGTCTGCGATGCTATGCGCAGTTTCCTCTTACTCGCGATGAATCCAACCTCTATTGCATCGCCGCATCCTAGGCAACACATAACTCTCTCCTACGCTTGATCCTCAACCCATGGTATCACGTAGCATAGCTCCTCTGCTGGTGCGATATCGCCTTCCTGCGATATCCTACCGTCACGGCTCAGCGTACTTGTCGTTACTCGTGTTCAAATCACAGGACTCAACATACAAGGTGGTTTTATACTGCGACTCTTAGCTATCTTGAGCGAAAGTTAGACAAACTCTTATAAAAAATACTTAAAGACTTCACTTGCATTTATCCTTCTATAATGCGGTAACTGAATAACATACACATACATTTACTGTAAGCAAAGTTCATGCAATGAATGACAGATATAACAAGTAAATACAATCACATGAGTCAAACACATAACACTCTAATATTACATGGTTCACTTTCAGGGTAGAAGCTACATCCATAGAACTGTGTTTCTATATTATAACTTGAGAGAGGTACACAGTTCTGCTGCACCGCATATGTAGCTAGAGATCTTCTAGGGAAATCCGCACTCAGCCTAGAGCCCTTCTCTCCTAGATCTCTTCTCCATCTCTATATTGCCTTCTTACAATATACTCTTACTCTCTCTCTCTCTCTCTCTCTCTCTCTGTCTATCAATCCCTGCGGATTGTTACAATGCAAAATAACAGTAAGCTAACAGACTACTGATAATCTGACTAGCTGGATGGCCTAAAATGCCCAAAATGCCAACCTTTTACAATACAAAATACATCCCTTTATAGGCGGCCTGAAGGTCTCGCCATTACAACACTGTGGGCCTATCCCAACAGTAACCCAAAACCCTAATTAGTGATAGTCAACATATCTGTACTTGGGGTAGCCGCTTTCCATCACACCACTACTCTCTGCAGTCTTCCATGCTTCCCGACGTTGACCATGGGTACTATGCATCGCTTCCCTTCTTCTGTCCTTCGTCTTCAATACCTCGGCCTCGTTGCTCCTTTTCCTTTATGAGGGTAGCTGAGCCCTCCTATCTTCGCCATTTCCTTCAATGCAGTGGTTGAGCTCTCTCTTCTCAGCCGCTCAGGTACTATCTTCTTCTTTGACTTCTCTGTTCCAACAGTCACAGTTTTCAGCTCTGCTCTATAGCTATAAACATGCTACGGCATCGTAGCTTCACCCTATATCTTCATCTTCACCAAACTGTCTATTCGCCAAAATGACAGCTTTTCCTGTAGCTGCGGGACCCTGCTCCAACACCTAGAAAAGTCATCTATGAAAGTCAATGCATATTTGGCTTGACTCATTGACATATGAGGGAATGGGCTAGCAACATCATTGTGGATCAACTCAAGAGGTGCAGAGGTTCTCTCATGACTAGCTCTCTCAAATTTATGCTTTGGGTGTTTTCCTAGGATGCAACCTTGACAGACTCCTTTGGAAAATTTAATCTTTGGTAGCCCTATGACCATTTCTTTTTCACTAAGATCAGAAAGATACTTGTAATTTAGGTGGCCAAATATTTCATGCCAAAGATTTCTTGCCTCATTAGCATGAATCAGAAGAGCAGAGGGGTTTGAGTAGGGTAGGAAGTGTGAGAACATGTATACCTTCGAATTATGATTTGCAACTACTTTTGCAATGACTTTACCACTTGAGATCTCTATGATCTCAACTTCAGCAGGGGAGAATATGACCTTCTTTGGAGACCCTGTATGGGTCATCTGATACACTGATAAGAGGTTAGAGGCAAGACCTGGAACATACAACACATTGCTGAACTTACCATGATCAAGATCAATCCTCCCTTTGCCCAAACTTTCAATGAGAGAGTCATCTCCCAGTAGTATTGGTGGACCTTTTGACATGTCAAGTGAGGTGAATGCCTCCTTGGTCGAAACCATATGTCTTGAAGCTCCAGAATCAATGATGAAACTAGGTGAGCTTGATGTGCCAGCAACCAATGCATGAACTCTCTCTCTATCTTCTGAATTTGATCCTCCTTCCCTCTTCTTTGAGCTGTCTGGAAGGGAGATGCCATTCTTCTCCAGGAGTTGGGTCAGCATGTCTATTTGCTTCTTCATGCAGGAGCTCTCAAAATGATTGCCCTTACTGCAGTATGCGCACCTGCTCATTTCTCCTTTGTTCTTCTTCTTCTGGTAGTTCTTCTTGGAACCTTGAGGCTCCTCTGGAGACTTGTTCTTGTACCTCTTTTGCTTAGGTGGATTTTTAGCTTTATTTTTTCTTTTTGAATCCACCCTCGAATCTCCAACAACCAGAGCTTGGTCTTTGGATGGTTTGATGGTGCCCATCATCACCAATTTATCTTGTTCTTGTGTGAGAGATTCCATGAAATCTACAAGGCTAGGCATCTTCTAGGCTCAAGTTGTCAACTTTTTGGCATAGAAGGTTGAAACAAACACTGAATAGTCAGGGCCAAGCTTTGAGAGTATGGCCAAGACCAGCTGATCATCCTTCTTTTTGATCCCACATTGTTTTAGCTGCAAAACAAGTGCTTTGAACTTGAAAAAATAGAGTTGTAGGGATTCAAAGATATTGGGACTCAGGGAGATCAATTCATTTTCAATTTGATGTCCCCTCATCTCATTTGTCTTTCCAAAAATATCAACAATATTCTCCCATAATTCATTCGGTGATGTCAATCCATCAAGATGGAAAAGGAGGTCTCTGGATATGCTCAGACACAAGAGACCATAGGCCTCATCCCTCCTGTTGTGCCATTTTATCTTCTCTGTAGCTGCATTAGGCTCTGCTTCTATTGCCATAGTCACTATGTAGAGGCCTATTTCTCTCAACAGTATCTCCATCTCTTCTTTCCATTCAAAGATATTAAATGGAGTCAAGATGATCTTCTGAGATTGATCCATAGCTCAGAAATTATCCCATCAGTCAGCAGAATGCTCCCAGTCAATGATGTCAAACCTGCAAAACAAATTGGAAGGAGAGAAATTGATCTACAAAGGCTTTGATACCATGTGGAAATTGAACCCAGGTGTTAGAACAATTACACTCACAACAATTGCCAATTACACATGCAAATTACTCACAAAGGAGACTGAATAATGGAGCAGAACACTAATATGTATTGAATAAGTGTACAATATCCAACCCTATGAAGTCATAGGCTACCACAATAAATAATTACATGAGGGAATCGAATGCATGAAGATGCTATTCGAATCTAGTCAAAAGCAGGCTTACTAAATCTAAGCAAATCCCCCATATGTGCATAAAGCAGTTTCCAAAACTGTCTAGGAGCTCACGAATTGGAAAAATCAATTAGGAAAGATAATAGTGGATGTAATTACAACTCATACATGCTTTTCATAGGAGAAAAGAGTGGAGGATGTGGAGGACAAAAAACAAGTTAACTTCACCTAGTCAAACTTTCCCAATTGCCTTAAA
>LPNX010051556.1:387692-421781 GCA_001517045.1 Pseudotsuga menziesii
ATATGCGATAGGGAGTCCAGGAATAAAGTAGATTTTATTCCAAGAGGTTTCCCAAGTGCTCCATGACTCAAAATTATCAATTTTGACCACTATGGATGTGTAGATGACAACTTGCATAAGGTGGAATATGGAAACTAGGCAAATAAGACAAAATGGATTAATTAATGTCTAAGGTAGCTAACTATGGGTTGATTATTCTAACATTCATGGCCTGCCTAGATATGGTAGTATTTGAACCAAAGAAGAAAACCATTGTTTGAAGGTCAGAGAATAGATTAAAGGTTGGTACCCAGCTTGAGGTAGTCATAATGATTGGGAAAGCTATCATGAAAGGTACCAACGAATATCCTAAACTAATGGCATCAATAAAATTTGTAGCTACTCAAGGGAATGCTGATAATATCGGTAGATTGATGGAAAATGCATATCAGTATAAAGAAAATATGATAAGAATGAAGGACACTCTGGTGAAAGAAAGAGGAGAAGGCCGAAAAATGAAGCGGAAACATGAGGCAACTCTTTCATAATTTGAAAGACTACAAAAGGCATAGATTTAGAGCGAGAAAAGGAAGCATTGGAGATTTCAACTGCAATCATGTAAGGAGAAAAGAGGGACTCTGAAATTAAGATTTCAGAATTAGAGGCGCAGAAATCTATAGCTGATAGGAAAGTAGAAGAGATAAGGGCCTGAGTAGGAGAGATGGAGGCACATAACATTTCAATAGAAACTTAGCTTAAAACAACCAATGAAATATAGCTCGACGTCACTCCCTTTAGAGATCAAGCCTTCCTAATCTGGAGGAAAATATATCAAGTCCAACTGAAACTTGCAGAAGAGGTATATAAGATCAAGCAAGAAGAAACAAGATTGCAAGACATTTCCATAATATTAATTGATTTTAGAACAAGATTACTGGAAGTCACAGAAAAGGTTCGAGGGAAGTTGACTTGGATAGAAGCTAATGAGGCATTTCCTGAGCACTTGACACAAAAGACAACAAAAGTTCTGAGAATAGAATTGGAACTTCTAGAGTTCAGCAGTAAGTCTGCTTTGAGATTGACCACTGGGGTTGAAAAGACTTTGGAAAGGCACGTGGTTTTTTTCAAGAGAATGCGTACAACTCATAATAAGTGCCATACTTCTTCAGTGGAAAGAATCCATGAGTTTCCAAACAAGGATGAACACCTAAAATACCTTAAGGACAGATTGCGCGATGATGAATTAAGCATACAACAGATTGATGAAATTGCTAAAAAAGCTGTAAATGACTGGATTGCAAAGGCCTCAGTAAGAAATTATCTCTTGGAAGACCTATATCGGGTAACCCCACCCAAAATGGCAGAGATAAAGTCACAACTAGTTGTCCATGAAGTGACTGTAAGGTTGTTGGAGCCTTTATACTACAAACAATTGCCGCAGAAGCTGATGTGTGGAATGAATTCATCAAAAGTCTAGCTGGGCCCTCTTGAGTTTTGTTTTATCTATATGTGGAATCCTACGTAAATTATTTTATCTTATTTCCATTTTCCTAGTGCAAGTCACTAAAGGACAAATTTATCAATCAATTCCATTTAGTTTAGGAACTTGCATCTCATTCTTAAACATAAAATCATATAAATGGTGGACCAGGACGCAACTAGTAAAAAGACTTAAAATGTTCTTTTAATTCTATGATATCTGGGCCGCTAACCGAAAGGATTACCCATACCAAAAAGTAAATGATATAGTTGGGAAGGATTATTGGGGAGAATCCCTTCTATCAGTACCTAGGATTTTCCAGGTGTCAATAGGTTTGGCTCTAGAAGGAGGGCCGCCAGTGCATGGCTGGCAGAGGAAATCTGTTTACTAGAAACTATTGCATTGGTGATAGCTCTGAAACTAAGTTTCCTGAAGATTTCATTTCTGAAGAAAGAGTGGGCTCCGATGAAGAAGGTTCAGAATTCCTTTACCCTATTCCATTTGAATAATTTAACCACTAGAGAATACATAAAATATCTTGCGTAAAAAATATTGGAGGATTGAAAGCAATTCCTACATTACCAAGAAGGAAGGATTCTAGGAAATCACCTTCTTATACTGAAGATTCTATATTGGTGGAAAATTTGGAAGAGTTAGAAGATTTATCCATATAAGAGACCATACAACTACTTGATCATTTGGGACCAAATTCCCATATTTTTCAGTCTCCATTACAGTCACCTGTTCAGTCTTTAGCACGGAATCCTCGTCAAATCATTCCCACAAATTCTAATGCACCCCCAAATACTAATGCTAATCAACCTGCATGGAGAGTAAGAACACCACTCAATTTGGGTGCTCCATTACATGACTTACCTAAGCACCCAGAAAGGGCTCTACCAAAGTTTGACCCTGGGAAGGGCATTTCTACGGAAGACCACTTGCAAAGTTACTATTTAGCTTTGGAACTTTTAGGTGTTCAAAATGAAGATGTTGTATGCAGCCTTTTTCCGCATACCTTTGAAGCTAAAGCCTCTACTTGGTTTTTTAGTTTACAAGCCAATTCCATAACATATTGGGACACCTTTGATAGGGTGTTTAAAAGAAAATTCAGCAACAAAAGAAACATAGACACTCTTACAAAAGAATTGCTCTCTCTGAGAATGGATAAGAAAGAGAAAGTGAAATATTTTAACCAGAGTTTTGTTGCTCATCTGAATAATTTCAGTGTTACAACAAAGACTATAGAAGAAACTTTAATAGAGTACTATACTTCAGCACTTTGTCCCAACATAGCAATGTTTGTCAAAAGAGCAGTGAAACGTTTGTTCATTGAGAATTATGAGGAATCCAATAAAGTAAAAGTCGAACCTGACAACATAAACAAACACACTGCAGAACCATAGGTAAATACTTTTAGTGGTAAAAAACCTTTGATGTTAACCAGACCTAAGGAAGAAAACTCAAATGAATTAGAAAATGTGGTCAAGATGGTACACACGTTATCAAATAAGATTGTAGATCTGGAAAAAGATAAAGAAGCTAGTTCATCAAAGAAACAGTTCAAACCTTATTTCAAGAAAAGAGAAGAAAGTGGAACATCTCAACCACATGCGTATAATTCTTCTGTTTTGAATTTTAATGAAGTAGGAATGGATCATTTATGCACTTTCCATCAAGAGCCTCATTCTGAAAATAGTTGTCCACAGTGGATAAAATCAACGAATCTAGTTATGAACCAAATATTATATGCTCAAATAGAAAATCCTGAGGTGGAGGAGGAAAAAAACAATGAACCAGAAGAAAGACATGAAACCAAAATGGTCTTATGGGACTGTGTACCCACACCAGAACTAAATGAAGAGGATCCTACTAAAGAGATCCAACTTTCATCAGTTAATGTTACAACTAGAAGTAAAGGACCAGTAATGGATGAAAGGTTAATACTGCCTAAGATTAAGAAGATACAAGAAACTATGAAGAATATTAGAAGTACTACCCAAAAAAAATCTAAGTATGATCTATCCAACACAAAAGATAAAGTTCCAGTAGTCAGTAAGCCTATAAATATAGTGGAGAATACAACCGAAAGTAGTAGGAAAGTTCCAGTAGAATATGATATGGGGTATGACATAGTAGAAGACATTAAGAAAACAAGAGAATATTTCTTTATTTGAATTATGTAATTTACCTCAACAAAGAAAGAAGCTTCTAGAGGCTTTCGATCCACAACCCAGTAGGTCCTAGGATGACATTCAATCTGATAAAGAAATTAATGAAGCTAGAATTGGAGGGAAGTCCGAATCTCAAACTTTGCCATTAGTATTGTCTTTTGAGATTTTCAATCATAATGTGCATAATTGTTTGGTGGATTCTGGGGCTTCATCTAATGTCATGCAACTCTCAATATGTAAAAATATCAATGGTCAAACTACACCATCCTCATGTAAGATCATTCAGTTGGACAGATCCGCAGTTAAGGTAACAGGAGAAATGAAAAATGTGTTGATTCGGTTATCTACATATGAGAGAATTTTTCAGTTTAAATACATTATGGTGGTAGATATACTAGAGGCATATGGTTTGATATTGAGTAGGGACTGGTCTACAAAACTGAATGGGTACTTTGCAACTGATTGGTCGCACACGTGGCTTCCATATAATAATAGTCAAAATTAGATTAAGGTAATGAGGGAACTACACATGAAACACATTGTAACTCAATTGGAGGGAAATAATGAACCTATAAACTTCACATATTCAGTTTTAGGTAACTAATTGTTAGAGCTTGATCATGGAAATCATCAACCTGAAGAAGCCAGTCGTGAGTTAGACACACAGTCCGAACTCCTTCATTTTTCATGGACTAATGATATTGATTGTAATATAGTAAGCTTAGTTTCTAACATAGAAAGTAATACTAATCAAGTAGATTTAGAAGATAGATTTTGGTTTTTGTACTTTGATGGTTCCAAAACACAAGAGGGATCAAGAGCCAGTTGTGTCCTGATTGACTTTAAAAAGAACAAACATTTTTTCTCTTGTTGACTAGAGTTTGAATGTATGAATAACACTGCTGAGTATGAATAACTAGTCCAGGGCCTGGAAAAATCCATTGAACTAAACGTTAAAAACTTAAAAGCTTTTGGTAACTCCAAAATAGTTGTTAGGCATGTTAGAGACACAATAAATTACTTATCACCACACTTGAAAGGGTATCAAGTTGAGGTCTAGAATCTGATTTCACACTTTAATGCTTTCAATATAAATTCAATTCCTAGATTATAGAATGTTTTTTTTTTGGTATCTGGAGTAATCGACAACTAGTCGGTTTCGTACTCACGTGACACGGGGTCGATTCCGACTTCTACCACTATAACCTCCAGGAGAATACGTTTACCCCCACAACACATCTCAGGCTACAACGAGGTTTGAACCCTTGACTTTATTAACAGCTCATACACCTTAACAAGTGCATGGTTGCCAATTGGTCTACACCTTGGGGGGTTAGATTACAGAATGTTGCAGCAGACCTCTTAGCTGTTTCTACTGCTATATTAGTACCTACTAATAACAAATGCATTATTGAATTCATTTTCATGCCATCAGTACTAGATAATATTACAAACTTGAGGGTGTTTCATGATGACGAGAAAATGATCGATTTCTTGACAAATGAGGAAAATTTCAAGGACTCTGTTATTGATGATGAAGAAAATCAAGAAAATTTGCAAAACAAAGAAGTAACCAAAGGGAATTATATTCCCAAAGATGTAAGGTCACTAGAAGGGATGTTTGACTTACATAACAAGTTCAAAAATCCATCCAATGTCAAGACAAATAGTTCATATATGCAATATGGACTGATCAATTTAAGGACAGAAGCTGACCTCAAATACGTGAGCTTGAGAAAGTGTTTCTCTCCCAGAGAAAGGAGTAGGTTTATCAATTTCTTTCAGCAATAAAAAGAAATATTTGCTTGGACATATGAAGACCTGAAAACATATGATACACATATCATTCATCATGTTAGTACCATTAAAGAGGGTGTGAAACCATTCCAACAACAACTGAGAAAAATGCATCCAAAACTGGAACTTTTGATCCAAAATGAAGTAAAGAAATTACTTGACGCAAAGATTATTTTTAGAGACAGACATTCAGAATGGGTAATCAATTTGGTGCTAGTAAGGAAACGTTTAGGTGAAATAAGATTATGTGTCGACTTCAGAAATATGAATAGAGCTTCAGATAAAGATAACTATCTGGTTCCACCAATGGAACATATTCTCCAGATGGTATCGGGTTCTAAAATTTTCTCCTTATTAGATGTTTTTTTAGGATATAACCAAGTATTGGTAGCCGAGCAAGACAGGATGAAAACTACATTTCGAATGAAGTGGGGAACATTTTCTTGTAGAAGATTCCCTTTGGTCTCATCAATGCTGGAGCTACGTTTCAAAGGGAAATGGATATCGCTTTCCAGGGTTTGATTGGCCACAGTGTAGTGGTATATCTATATGATGTAACAATTTTCTCAAAGAAAAGGGAATATCATATTTTTCATTTAAAACTGATTTTTGATCGCTGTAGAAAGTACGACATCTCTTTGAATCCAAAGAAAAGCATCTTCACAGTATTAGAAGGAAAACCGTTGGAGCATATCATTTCAAAAAAGGGAATCTCCATAGACCCAGAGAGAATAGAAGTAATATCTCAGATTCCCTTACCCCATAACAAGAAAGGTATGCAATCGTTTATGGGTACTATAAATTTTGTTCGAAGGTTTGTTCTTGACTTTACGCAAATTTTAAAACCTTTGAAACAAATGGTAAAGCAGATTGTGCAATTTAAATGGACCTATATGGAGAAGGTTTCCTTTAATGACATCAAAGCAGCAATAAATCATGCACCTTCCCTAAGAAGTTCTGATTTTGAAAAGGTTTTTATTCTATACACTTCCACCTCTGATAACTCAGTTGCAACAATGCTTACACAAAAGGGAGAATTGGGAGATGAGTAACCAATATCATTTATGAGCACTGGGTTACAAGGGGCTGAATTGAACTATCCTGCTGTAGATAAACAAGCATATGCATTCTTTAAAGTAGTGAAACAATTCATACCTTACATTTAAAAAAAAAGAACCAAGGTAATAGTCCCTCATCCAACTATCATAACCCTCTTCGTACAGAGAGAATTGGGTGAAAGAAGAGGGATTTGGGTGATAGCATTGCAAGAATATGATTTAGAGTTTAAACCAGCCAATATTTTCAAAGGTCAAGGGCTATCCAAGTTAATTGCAGAAGGTCATAATGATGAAGGATGTAATTGGGAAAATGAAGCAGAGTTAAATATGATTGATTTGTGTCCTATTTTCACTGCTCCTGAATCTTGGTATAGAGACCTAGTACATTACCTTCAACAAGGATATTTACTAGAGCATTGGAATTCTAAGCAATGAAGGGCACTTCGTCTAAAGTCATCTTCTTACCAAATAATTGATGGAGTTCTTTTCAGGAAGAACTATGATGGAGTATTTCTAAGATGCCTTGAGAAAGAGGATGCTTCCAAAGTTGTTAAAGAATTGCATGATGTCCCTGCTGGAAGACACTTTTCTAGAGATACTACTGCTCACAAGAACCTTAGGGATGGCTATTATTGGACAACATTATTTAAATATGCTCATGCCTATGTGAGAAAGTGCGATGTATGTCAAAGAAGTGGTGGAACATTAGCAAAAGTAGCCGGACCGTTGCAACCTGTTATTATTTCAGAGCCTTTCGAACAATGGGGAATATACATCATTGGAAATTAATCTGAATTCTTCACTAATGCATAAATATATTCTCAAAGCTACGGATTAATTCACAATATGGGTAGAAGAAATACCACTACACAAAGCGAATGAGGACGTGGTCATCAACTTCTTACAAGAACACATCATGACCAGGTTTGGGGTTCCAATTTCACTTGTTTTCTATAATGCATCTTATTTTTCATGCATTAAAATGGTTGAATTTGCTAGTGAAAAAGGAATCAAATTGCATTACTCCACCAATTATTATCCTCAAGGAACTGGGTTAGTGGAATCCACAAACAAAAATCTGATCATAATTCTAAAAAGGATTGTTATTGAAAATTAGAGAAGTTAGCACACAACTCTTCCCAATGCATTATGGGAATATGGGGTCACCCCAAAGAACTCCTTAGGAGTGTCCCCTTATACTCTAGTTTATGGGAATGAGGCTATTCTACCCCCAAACATCCTGCTTCCATCATCTTAGTTAGCTCAAGCCTCACGAGGTTCTGGTATTGTCATTTACAAGTCTGTATTAACACTTTTCTAAAGCTTGAAGATTCCGTACTTAAGTCTAAGGAAATATTTAAACAACAAGAAGAAATTTTTAAGAGATGGTTTGATAAACGAAATTCTGGGAAAGGGAGTTTCAAGATTGGAGACTTGGTTCTAAAGTGGGATCACCCGCATGATGAGAAGGATAGACATACTAAATTCCAACATCTATGGGTTGGCCTCTTTCATATTGTTGAGAAGATAGACCCTTTGACTTATAAGTTACAATATTTAAAAGGGCAGGAAGAGACTCTTCCTGTAAATGGCCTCATTCTCAAACCTTATTTCACCTATATTTTTAGGGAGTCCTTATGTACAAAAACAAACCTTTTCCATTTCCGATTCTTGATTTCTTTTAGGTTTTACTTGCTTTATTTATGTTGATTTACTTTCTTTTTCATTTGTTTCAAGCATTTGATTTCTTTTGATGATTTTCTTTAGCTTGGTTGTTTTTGCTTCAGAATAAGTTAGCTCAATGTTTGGTGCTTAGAGACATAGGGATTTGAAAAATTGTCAAATTCTCTTAATCCAGGAACTGCTTATTGGAAAGGTCTTGATCAAAGATAAGATTCTTTAAATTAATAGATTGCTGAAAGGAAGTATTTCAATAGCACATTGATGTCCTCTTTAAATCCTACAAAATAGCTAAGGTATATGACGTCTAGAATATACTGGGGCTCCATCCACTTTCATAATAATATCTGTCATAGGAATATTTCTGCGGTAGACCCATGGAAAGGAAGTAGAATGGACAAGTGCATGGTATGCAAAATAATCCCATGGCACAAAATGAAAGCCAAAAGGATTGATATAAAGAGTAAAAAATTCATAACATAAAGTATGTATCAAAAAGATATACTAAAGAAATAAATCGGTAAAATAAATGGATTGCTCAAGAGGTTCTTCTCCATCCATGAGCTGAAACAAATCATCACTCACACAAAAGGTCATTATGGATGGAAGAACCTAAATCAAATCTCAAATGTAAAATAAGAAATCAGGGAAGAATCAAGAGACAAAAGTCTTAAGCATCAAAGAATGCAAAAGGCATAGGAATGAGTAACAAACCAATGCATCTGTCTAACTCTGCCATGATCCTATGGTGTCATATCCAGTAGAAACCAAATACAGAGGTAAAATGAAGCTCACATTTTGGCCCCAAGAGAGTTATTAGGACTTCTAAGCCTGGTTACCATACCCCAAGGGACTACAATAAATGTAATGCTCTGAATCTTACATTCCTAGAAATGTCTAGACTCTTAAATGATCTTGAAAGAAGACTAGGAGAGGTTGCTCTAATCAAATTCCAGATAGCAGCTTTTGTTTTGAAACTATAGTTTTTTCAGAGATCTGTGTTCACCAGCTTGTCGCCAATTGTTCGTTGCTGCAACCACTACCCCAAATGTTTTATCTTTTTAGGGCCACTCCTTAGATTTTGTTTTAGCTTTTAACCTTTTTTATATTTATTTTTCTCCCAAAAGTTTATTTCCATGATTTAGTTTTTATTCTCACAAGTCAGAAAAGATTTTTTCCGCTAAGTTAAAACTGAAATTTTTTCTGACATATCGGGTGAACTCATTGAGTTGAGCCGACACGTTGAGAGGACTTATATTTTTGGCTCGATTTTTTCAAAAGCCCAAGTTTTTTGAAATATTTTGACGAGTTTATTTTCTTCGTCAATGAAACTAAAAATTTCCACTCGACGGTATCAGCAAGACCAGTTATTTCAACCTGACATTATCGGTGAAACTTGTGTTTCCTTGCCGATGGTTTTTGAGACTTTTCTTTAGGAGGTCTTGCTGAGTTCAGCTGGTGCTTTTGGAAAACTCAACATTGGAGGCTGATGCTTTCGGTAGGAGATTAGGTTTTTCGCTTGACGTCTTTTCCATCGGGGATCTTTTATGAGTTAGTCGACGGATTTATTTTCGGGTTTTTCGAATGAGTGTTGTTGACAATATCAGAATAAATCAGACTTTTGTACCAATATGTCTAAATAAACTAAGATTTTGTGTTCGATGTTCCCCATGGAACATTTCCACAACTCATGCCGACAGTGAATTTTCAGAAGATTATGTTAAGTCCTACCAACAGTGTCAAAAAAACTCAACATTTGGATCTGATACTATTGCGGTGAACTTGTTTTTCTACACCGATTTGGTAATGTTGCCGATGAAGTGATGCTCTAGGCATTAAAATGTCATTTTTTCCTGTGCGACTTAATTACCCCAGCGACTGCATTGATTGCATTTGTTTTGATTTTTCTATATATAGCGGTTGTTGTTTTTTACAGACTGTTACTACTACCCCATTTTGAGCACACCCAATTGACAATTTCCACTTGGAGTCTACAGATTGCTTGAGCCAAGAAGTTTTACTAGCATCCATGCCATCATTTTACAGGTAGGCTTCAAACCTTGCCATCATGTCATTTATGTTAGGAGTGGTTTAGTAGAACAATGTTTTGGTTGTAGGGTTTTGGTATTTTTGGTTTTTACCATTGCTATCTGGCGCAGTTACACTTTAAAAGGATAGACCCTAGATCCTTTAGGTTTTTTTTTGACCTATAAACCACTGAAGTTTTTCAAGCTGAGTTGTATTAGAATCCTTAGTCGCGCTGAGCCTTCTAGCTTGTCCTTGTCGATTTTTTGATTTGCACCTCGTCGCAACATTTTTTTTGGTTTTTTAATCCATAAAGATGGATCTGTTAGATCTCTAGGATTGTAATGATGAAGCTGCAGCAGGGAGATTATTTCACCGACTTTGCCTGTTTTGGTTTTCCTTTTTATTTACGGTGGTAGGATAGCACTTGATGGTTTCACATGGTGGTGACTGTCACATTTTAGAGTGAAACGTAGGGTTTCTTTTTGAGCTGCATTTTCATCCCTGTGGTTGGCATTGAGGTTTTAGGAAGTTTTTCATGGGTTTCGGGTTAACCTAGGGTTTTTAAATTCAAAGCCATTACTACGCTTTTCTTTGATTGTCTGCTTGCATGTAATATAGAAGATAATCAAAGGATTTTTCTGCGTTTGGATGTCAAAACCAAAGAAATACTGAACATAAACAAGCTTGGCAAGTTTTCTATAGGGATTAAAACCTGATTTGATTGTTCTTCTTCATCTTGACCTAAAACACCAGATGATTGGTTTATAGAACTAGGGTTCTAAGTCCCAATATGGAATTTAGAGCTTGTACTTGAGATAATTTTTTTCAGTCCATTTTTAACCTAATGTACACCTTGCCACAAGTTGATGCATTTGGATATCCTACATAATTTATTTACATCATAGGGTCACTTCAAATGTTTAAAGATGAATCAACAAAGACTTTGTTTTTATTGTTCTCCATCATATTAAACACCGATGCAATGTTATGTTTTGTTATCTAGGTTTCATTGATATCTTGCATCTGAATAATATCTTTTCATTCTAACATATCCTATTGATATGAATGCATGTTGTTTGATCACAGTGACACTAAGTTATTTCTTTATATGGTTGTGTTATAGCTTCAGTCTTCACACCACAATATTCCAAACACAAGTGGGAAGAAGAAGGCCAAGGTCCATGAGGAGGATTCATATGTGGAGGTATTTCCCATAATGGAGATAATCTGTGAAGACATGAAAGCAGTTATAGGGGCTGAACCAGCGTTTAAATGGGGTCAAATATACCACATGTTAAAGGATCAGAGAGTACAAGATGCAAGGCTAGAGGATATATCATTATATGAGAACATAAGAAGATCAAGCATCACAAAGATATCCACATGCCCATATATTTTCCCTTGTACTGAGGTGATCAGCTGGATCTTACCTCGAGCAAACGTAAGTACTGTGATCATATCAAACATCGAAGGAAAAGATTTTGCTTCCTTCACCCCTACATACATAGCCAAGGTTTGCAATCTACCTGCTCCATAAATCAACATGATAGATGAATAGATAAATAGTTTGAGTTTAGACTACATCAAATGTGCAAATCTGACGATGATAGTAGGGAAGAAATTTCACTAGAAATCCTCTGGAGAATATGAGACTTCCAGCTTACGCACTCACTATAGGCTTATAGCCCTAATGCTCAACATAATTTTTGGTAGGGAAAATGGGAAGTTCTAAAATATGGGTTGGATCCCATTGATATATCTTGTGGCCATGTAGGGAACTATTTTTAACTGTGCAGACATTGTAGCAAATAACCTGTCTTCCTATATAGCTGCAGCACTAGGAGGCCTACTTTAGAGAAAATAAAAATTTCAAATGGGGCCATATTTGATTGATTGTATCTTATGCCTGTACCCATTTCCAAAACTAAATTGTAGCTTGAGTGAAGCCAAGAAACCCATCTATACTGCATATAAGTTTCTATGGGCTCACAAGTACTGCAACTTCTACAAGCTTAGTTGTGAAGAATTTATGATGCCTCTACACCAACTGATATTTCTTGAGGAGTGCAAGTGTATGTTTGAGGGTGCATTAGAGGTTATATGTGAATACATAGACATTTTTTTATCTAATGAGAGCACCTATGAGGATGTATGGAGGAAGCAGAGGCCCATCACTACTGCTTAGGTATGCCACATATTACATAGTCCATAAAGAGGTAGTAAGACAGTGTTTCCTAGATGGATTTAGAAATTTCCTTTTTGACATGAAGAAGGCAATTTATCCACCAATTGCTTTCTATATCGACGAATACAAATTCTCGAAGGTAAAAAGTGCACCAGAATTTGTAAAGAATCTAGAAAATTTCCACTTTGGTGAGAAGAGTTTCCATAGGAATGATTCCAAGGGCAAGGTTGTTGCACATTGTGCACTTGTAAAGGTGAATTTTGAATATTCTGATCATTGGGACAAGGATGAGGAGATATTCAGAAATGCATGCAATATGACTTCTTTGAATAAACGGTTTAGACAGAATATCACAATAACAGGAGGAAAAGGAAGCAACAACACCAACGAACAACAACAATAGCAGGAAGAAGCTGCTAAGCAACGACAAGAAGAAGCTCGAAGGCTAGTAGAGGAAGATGTGAAACTACAAGTTGAGAAAGCTCAAAGATAAAGGGTGGAAGAAGAGCAAATTCAATGAAAGGCCGAAGAAGAACAACCTCAAAGGGAAGAGGAAGAGAGGCTACAAAGATAATCAACATAAAGGTTGCAAAACGAAGCTGACCAAGTATCCAAAGAATTAAGAAATAAAGAACATGAATATAAAGATAGGGAGAGTCTGGAACAAGATAATTCAATAGATCCTCACTCTACATCAATTGAAACAACAACAAGAGGTCATCCACCCCTTGGAGAGTTAGTATTAGTTCCTTTTACTCCATCCAAGAATTGTGTCATGTCCTGCCTGGATATGGTAGTATTCGACTCAAAGAAGAAAACCATTGTTTGAAGATCGGAGAAGAGATTAAAGGTTGTTACCCAATATGAGGTAGTCATAGTGACTGATAAGGATATCATGAAAGGTACCAATGAAGATCGACAAATTGATAATATTGAATGCTGATAATATCAAAAAATTGATGGAAAATGCAGATCAGTATAGAGAAAAGATGATAAGAATGAAGGACACTTTGGTGAAAGAAAGAGGAGAAGGTCGAGAAATGAAGAGGAAACATGAGGTCATTGTTTCAGAATTTTCAATACTGCAAAAGGAATACCAAGTGTAATGTTCCCATATTTTGCATTGGGTCACAATGGCCAATTCACACTTGCCATATTCATGAAATTTGTCAAATTGATTCTAAAGGTCAAATAATTTCCAAGGAGGAAGATCACTGGTTTCCTAGGTTGGGGGTGGAAGATTTGAGATTTGGAATAAGGGGGACAATAAATGATGTTTGAACATTATACTAGCATAAATATTTTATAAGGGAGAAAAATAAATAAATACAAGGGAAAATCAAAGTGGCAAGTGATCATGAGGACACATGGAGGATGTGGGACCCACACTAGCTAGAATTCCTATGTTAAATGGCATCCACCTCTTGCAATATCAAATATATGGAAAGCCTAATGTTTTGGTGGATTATAAGGTCAATATAATTGTCCATATACTTCATAGTTAGAATTTGGGATGAAGTGTAACTTACATGAGCAAGGAAGAGCCAAATGGGGAGTTTCATGGACACTTGGCTAGATTCCCCTTACACTTATGACATCTATGCCACCAATGATGGAGATTCTATGATAGTTATGACACAAGTCAGATATTAAGGATGAAATATGACATATCTGACATATAAGGTCGAAATAGATCATCCAATAGAGCTCTCATGTGATTTGGAGAATCCCAATGGGTTCCTCCTCAATTTAGGAGAAGATGGAAGGTGAAGAGAGAGGCCAGATGGCATAGCATGAGCATCCACACCAATTCGACTTGGATTTGGTTTATAGATGTATTTTGAAGTTGAGGAGACCATTAATGTTTATAAAATGTAGGGATAAGCCATGAAAAGAGGTTTTTTTATCAGTTGTGAAATTTGTTGTTGTGAAGAGAGAGTGCTAGTGAGTGACTAGTTCATGCTTGAGCCATTTTCGAGGGTGAACGATTCCCATCCTAATTGGTGATTGGAGAGGCCACTCAGGTATTTAAAGGAGATTCAATGGAGTTATAATATACATGTGCATCTACATAATCTTGTGGACACTTCAGGATTCATCTCATTCCCCCTCCCATCTCACATTCTTTCACCATATTTCAGCCCGGTGGAGTGAGGCGCACTTGGTGATCCATTTATATTTTTGAGAGAGTTCCTATTTCTCCAGCATTTTGTATTCTAATTTAAATTATCTGATATCTCTATTCATAAATTTATCAGGTCTAAAAGCCAAGAACTCTCATGTATTATTGATCAATAATAAAGAAACAGTGCCATTTCCCCAATACCTTGTGTAAACTCTTGCAATATTGATGAAATATAATATATGTGTGAACCGTTGATTGTTGGAGCAGGGTCCCACAGCTACAGAAGATGCTGCCAGTTTAGCGGATAGACAGTTTTGGTAGAGAGAAGATAAGGTAGAGCTATGACGTTGTAGCATGTTTCCAGCTGTAGATCAGAGCCAGAAACCATGACTGTTGGGACAGAAAAGTGAAAGGAGACGATGGTACCTGAGCGACCAAGAAGAAAGAGCTCACCCACTGCATTGAAGGTAATGGCAGAAGATAGGAGGGCTCAGCTACCCTCATAAAGGAAAATAAGCAATGAGGCCGAGGTATTGAAGACGAAGGATAGAAAAGGGAAGCGGTGCACAGTACCCATGATCAGTGCTGGGAAGCATGGAAGACCGTAGAGAGATGTGGTGTGACGAAAAGTGGATACCTCAAGTACAGATATGCCGGCTGTCACTAGTTAGGGTTTTTGGTTACTGTTGGGACAGGCCCACAGTGTTGTAATGGTGAGACCTTCGGGCCACCTATAAAGAGATGTATTTTTGTATTGTAAAGGGTTGGTTAGTTAGTTAGTTGGTTGGACAATTGTATAAGGTTGGACAATTGTTGGCCAGTTGTAAAGAAGCCAAGCTCTAGTTCTGTTATTAGCTGTAGTTATCTTACTGTAGCTAGTAGCTGGCTCATTGAGCATGCATGTAATGATCTGCAGGGATCGACAGAGAGGGAAGAGTATATTGTAAGAGGTGCAATATAGAGAAGATAAGAGATCTAAGAGAGAAGGGCTCCAGGCTGTGTGCGGAGTTACCCGGAAGATCTCGAGCTGCATATGCGGTGCAACAGAACTGTGTTTACCTTCCCTTGAGCTATAATAGAAACATAGTTCTGTGGACATAACTTCCATCCTGGAGGTGAACCACGTTAAAATTGGGTGTTGTGTGATTGATTTATGTGTTGTGTTTAATAGTTGCATGTATCAGTTATGTCATGAACCTTGCTTATAGTTAATGTATGTATGCGTTATTCAGTTTACAGCACTATAGAAGTAATTGCAAGTTGAAATACTTAAGAACTTTGTATAAAAGTCTACCTATGTTTCAGTTCTTATAGTTAAGAATTGCAAAGGTAAGCAGCCTTGTATGTTGAGCCCCGTAAGTCGAAGCAAGTTGCACTAAGTACGCGGAGCCGCAGTAATAGGATATCGTAGGGAGGCAATATCGCACCAGCAGAGAAGCTGCGGTGCACTGCAGTTGAGGATCTAGCGTAGGAAGGAGTTATGTGTGGTCTGAGGCACAGCGATGCATTAAGGGTTGGAGTCATCATGAGTAAGAGTAAGTGCACATCACGCAGGTAGAAATCTTGCAGGATAGAAGAGCTACGAGACCCCCAGGCTGCCAGATAACCTGGTCGAAGACACTTGAGTCTTTGTCCAACCCATTAGAATCAATTTAGGTGAGACTTCAGGCCCCTCTGCGTTCTGTCGCTGAAAGGGCCAGTGAGCTAGGGGTGTTGTTGGTTAAATACAGTAAACTCAGGTCTGCCCAGTGACCAACAAATGGTTCCATTGCCGGTTTTGAACAAACTGAGCATTGATGTTCTGGTGGCGGCCTACTAGAGACGAACTCAACAAGTGGGTTTGGTCTAAGGAGAAAGAGTTTTCTGAACGAGAGAACAAGAGTCCTAAACTGAGTACAGAGGCCTAGTTACAAAAACATATCGTTACAGACCTGCATGCGATATTTTTTGCAACCTTTGGAAATGAGCTTTATGACTGGTTATCAAAGTTGACTGATACAAGCATACTCAAGAAGAAAAGAAACATTATCTAGACACTGGAGCTGATTTAGACTGTGAAGATCCTTGATAATCCCATTACGAGAGTAGTAGACTTCTGGCTTGCGAGTGTGCTAGAAGGCTTCGTCACAGAGTTTGCAGTTGACCAGAGAAAAAGCTTCGACGAGGCTGAGCGCTACTTCTTCAAAGGATATCGCGGTAAGTACCTAAAATATTTAAACTTGTCCATTAAGATGTTATTACATGAAAAAGGAACAATGGATCTAGTTTCAGATGAATAAGTAAAGATAGTAATGTCACAAGAGTTTCAAAGTGATCTTGATGACATTGGACGAACATGTAGTGGAAAGAAATACAAAGTAGATTTCAGATCTCCCATATTTAAAGATAGTCCAGATAATACTAGACAACAGAGTCATAGTGCCACATAAGGAGTAGAGGGGGGTATCCCTTACCACTCTTACACCCCACAGAAATAGATCGGGACTCAGAACAATCCCGTAGGAACTCCAGCCAGTAGCTCGTAGACAGTACCTACTACCGCTACATCACCTTCAGCTACACCACCGAGTGGTAGTAGCACAACAAATCAACATCCACCGCGTAGAAATAGAATGGGGGATGATATGAAGCTAGCTATCTTTAAGGGTATAGGGGTAGAGGACCCGGAGCAGCATTGGTTTCTCTGTGAAGCCATGTGGACCATTAAAACCATCAATGACGATAATATTAAACTTGTACAGTTGGTCACCACACTAAGAGATCGAGCCTTAACATGGTATATGAAGTATACCACAGTACCCAGAACACTTGTCCAGAGCAAGACCGCCATGATTAAAGAGTTTAAGAAACCTAATTCTGAGTCACAGTGCATTACAGAGCTCAAGGACATCAAACAGTTACCTACAGAGTCGATGTGGGACTTTGATCATAAATTCAAAGCCCTTATAGACCAAGTCAGCTTTGAGTTTGCACCAGAGCAGCATAAGGAATGGTTTATTGCAGCGCTGCTTCCTCACATCAGACTACCGTTAATGTAGCAAAAAATCCAGACGCAGGATGATGCATTGGAGATGGCGATGAAACTAGAGGCTTCACCTCTAGTGGAAACTAGCACAGGCATGACAAATCTACAAAACCAGTTGGCTAATCTCATGTTACAGCTGCGTGAGCTTAAGAAAGGGAAAGAGGTTGCACAAGACATATGGTGCGTAAGGTGTAAAGCACAAGGCCATACTAAAGACAACTGTCCAGTCTTTGTAGAATATATAGCAACAGGGGCTCCTAACCCCTTACCACAGACCCACGGGCCGTGGTGTGAAATATGTAAAACAAGAGGACATCTACCTTAGCAGTGCCCTCTACTTTAGAAGTACGTACAGACACCTAAGAACTTATATTGCGTCTTCTGCAAGTATGTAGGCCATGACGAACATGATTTCCGAGCCTATGATCTCATGATCGGGAGCAAGCAAGACATGTACAGAGTCCAATCAGAAACACAAGGTCCAGCAGTAGGACCACAACATGATCCAGCTTATGGTGGCCATGGAGGAGGATTTAGAGGACGAGGACGTGGAGGAGGCTTTGGCCATGGAGAAGGATTTGGTCGTGGTCGCAGACCAGTTACTTGCTACAACTGTGGAGTTGTAGGACATTACGCTAGGGACTGTCAGGGTCCCACCACCACTTGCAATTATTGTAAATCTTATGATCATACTATAGAGGAATGTCCTACCTTGATAGCTAAGATCAAGGAACCTAAGCCAGCAGTACACCAGAACATCCAGCTTATTGCTGCTGAGCAGGAAGAGCCAGAACCAAGAGTCAACATTGTGACTCACAGTGGTGTTTCCACCAGTGGGACATCGCAGGATGCTGAAGAGAACACAGGTCAGGAGTGGGTGCGTAGAGCTCCTAACAAAGAAACACCAATTGACCTGCAGAAGAAAAAACAGACATTTCAGGAAGCTAAGACTTTCTTTGATGACCCTATGTAATCAGGATTGTAGGCACCGCCGCTTAGGGGCGTACTGTAGCAAGCACCTTGTGGAGTTATCCCTGTACAGATACCGCAAGATACCACATCGGGCACATGCGATGAGGACGAGATGACAGGAAGTGTACAATCCTTCCTACGAAGTTGTTTAAAACTTGTGAGAAATGAGCAAGCTATCGAAGAACTTCAGCACATCATAGATCAGTGTCAGCCATCTTCTTCCGTGAGCAGTACACAGTGTGCTGTTCATAATATTACGGGACATACAAGAACAGGAAGAGAGATGCGACTCACAGCATAGATTGGAGAATTCAAAATCGATGAGGTGATCATAGATCTAGGATCAGACGTAAATGTTCTGACTAAGCAGATATGGAAATAGGTGGGTAGCCCTAAGTTAGTCAGATCGCCTATCCATCTGAGATTAGCTAATTAGCAGCGGGTATCACCCCTAGGTCGATTACCACAGGTGCCAGTTGACATTGACGGAGTTCGTAGCTTTGCGGACTTTGAAGTTATAGAAATCATTGGCGATAGTAGACCATATCCAGCACTACTAGGCATTGATTGGGCGATCGGTAACATGGCCGTTATCGACCTAAAGAGAAGACAAAAGACCTTTGAGGACGCATAGATCTGGGTCATCGCACCGTTGGATCCTTTTCAGGGTCCTATATATATTGAACCTATCCGAGCAGAGGAAGAGGCACTTAACATAGAAATTCTGTATCAGATGACTGTGAACCAGAGCGACTACATCAATCCGACCATAGAAGGGAACATTAGTTGGAGATGCGACAACTCATGCGCATCAGATTCAGATGTTGGTCTAGAGAATTGGCAGAACAGACTTCACGAAGTCTCAGCACACAGATGCGCATACTTGACTAAGTCACTGCGATGGATTGGCGCAGAGATCAATGAGATTCCACCATTTCATGGTCTAACGGATATCCAGGACTTCCTCAAGCAGTTTGAACAACAAATTCCTCACGAGCAGATCATCGCAGCTATGGAACTTGCAGTACGATCCACACATGCAAGATGGTGGTATGCACATAAAGAGAATGTCGCATCATGGGATGATACTAAGAGACTAATGGGGATCAAATTTTCTATCGACAGAGAGTATGTCCAGCAGAAATATATAGGAGAAAGTGACCCCAGGTCACATATTCAGACATGTGAACAGAATTGGTTAGACATTCCCAAGGATGAATTTGTTCACCGATTCATTCACACTTTGAACACAGTTCCAAGGAACTGGTACACAGAGACTGAAATGCACAAGGGAACAACTACATGGCCACTTATGATAGATATATTTCTACTCACCTTTGCTTTTGAATCTGAGTACCCAAGTGTTGACCAGGCCCTAGATATAATAAAGATCAAGATATTTGAGGATTGTACCTTATCAGTACAGACTCATCCTGAGTGGGCCATCCAGTTAAAAGATGCGCTTGAGTGCTATAAATTTGAAGCAGAACCAAAGGAAGAGGATGAGGATCCTCACAACACCAACATTCCGGTGTCAGAAGGGACTCACGATGTTGAAGGACCATAGTTAGAAATTCCAGCAATCACAGGGCCCATCAAGATTAAAAAGATCAGTATCGGCACAGACACAGAAGCAAAGTTTTCCTCTATTGGAGACTATTGGAACGACGAAACAGTCAGACAGATTGGAGATTTGCTACATGACTATTAGGACCTATTTCCCACCAAATTCACAGAGATGAAGGGAATAGTTGGAGACCTGGGAGTAATGAGGATACCATTGAAGGAAAATGCTCGACCAGTCAAGCAGCGTCCATATAGATTAAATCCGTGCTACAAAGAAAAAGTTAAGGATGAGATCGATAAGATGATAGCAGCAGGCATCATTGAGCCCATAGAATAAAGTGAATGGGATAGTCCCATGGTTGTACAAGAAAAGAAAACTAAAGGAGACATCAGGATCTGTGTCGATATGCATAAACTCAACGATGCATCGCTTCATGATCCATTTCCAACACCATTCATTGATGAGGTGTTAGACAACGTCGGAGGATAGGAGGTCTACTCCTTCACTGATGGATTTTCAGGCTATCACCAGATCAGAATCCATCCAGAAGATCGATCCAAGACCACCTTTGCAATAGAATGGGGCTCATTCCAGTATACAGTAATGCCCTTTGGTCTTAAGAATGCACCAACTATCTTTTCTAGAGTAGTAGTTGCTGTGTTTAAAGAATACATCCATAAATTCCTAGAAGTTTATTTTGATGATTGGACTGTATTTGGATTAATTGACAAGCACATAGGAGATTTAAGACTGATGTTAGAGAAATGTAGGCAGTACCATATTTCTCTGAACTTGAAAAAATGTATATTCTGTGCGCCATTTGGTATTTTTTTGGGTCACATTGTTTGCAGATAAGGCTTGATGGTAGATCCCACAAAGATTGCCATCATCGTAAATCTTCCAGCACCCAACTCAGTCAAACAATTGAGAACGGTACTTGGTCATACCGGGTACTATAGAAAATTCATCAAGGGATACGCAAAGATCACAGCACCGATGGAGAAATTGTTAAAGAAAGATGTAAAATTCCTATGGAATGAGGAATGCCAGTAGAGTCTAGACACACTTAAAGAGAAGATGGTTACAACACCCATATTAGTATTTCTAGATTGGACTAAGCCATTTCATGTACATGTGGATGCATCGGGCATCGCACTAGGGGTTGTTTTAACGCAACCAGGAGAAGGGGATATTGATCATCCTATCGCATACTCTAGTAGAAAGCTATCGACAGCAGAAAAGAACTACAACACAACAAAAAGAGAAGGATTAGCTATGGTGTATGCACTGCAGAAGTTCAGGCACTACCTATTGGGTGCCTCGTTCAAGATGTTTACTGACCACTCCGCATTGAAGTATCTAGTCAATAAGCCAGTGTTAGGGGGGAGAATCTGCAGATGGTTACTCCTCTTTCAAGAGTATGATTTTGAAATCATTGTGAAACTAGGAAGATTGAACACCGGACCTGATCATCTGTCGAGGATAGACTCAGGAGAAGAGCCGAGTAACCTAGAGGACAATTTGTCGGATGCATAGTTGTTTTCTATCCAGATCACAGACAACTACTATGCTGATATCATTCACTTTCTCACTACAGGATTAGCACCAGATGAGTTTACTAAGCATCAAAAGAAGCAGTTAGTTGTTAAAGTAGCAGACTTCACCCTGATCACAGGACAATTATACAAGCTAGGTCCAGATGAAGTCCTGCACAGATGTGTGATGCCGCATGAAAAAGATGCTATCATCAGAGAGGCACATTCAGGAACCGCAGGAGGTCATTTCGCAGGAAATCCGACTACGTAGAAAATCCTAGCTGCAGGATTATGGTGGTCTACGTTGCACAAGGACACTAAGGACTGCTTTTGTCTCCAGAATGCACCATAATCGACCACGTATCCCGTGGTTTCCATTTCGCTACCACCTTTTATCTCCAACTACCACTGAAATTCCCACTCCGGATCCATCCACGATCATCGATGTAATTCACCTTTATTTCCCAGCCGTCAAATCAAGCGACACGTACCTAATTCCACTGGGCTCCTTCATTTTATCAAGCGTGCAAGTCTATCGGGCAGAGGTCACAATGACCATAGATTTCATCAAGCTGGATCGACGATCGTTGATCTTCACGTCTCATCAAACGTCCAGTATGTCTTTATCCTTCTTGCATCTTTATAAAGCGGTCATGCTATAAACCATTGATTTCCATTTCCCCGCTTTGCACCATTGGATCCCATGACAATTCACCACTTAATCGTCCTTTGTCATACCCTTATACCATAATATTTAACCAAAGTTTGACAAGCAACCATTATTCCTTTTTATCATGGTCCCTTCGAGCCTCTGCTAGGTAGGGTTGTTAACACCAGGCATTCATCTTTGGTATGTCCGTTGGTCTGGCATCGGGTACACTAGAGGTCTTTGTGATCTTCTTTTCCCCTTTTCATATCTTGGAGTTGGATAGTCAGATTATCCAACTGAGACTGAATCTGTATCATTCCTGTGGCACCATCCCCTATCGATGAAGCTTCTTGCTTCATTCCTAACTCCAATGCCTCTGTTTGTGTTGCAATCTTCTGCTACATGAGTGGCCCTCTTATATGTGGTAGTAGCACAACAATAAACCACTCTTTGTGCTGTACATCTAACATCTAGAAACTGACCTTGGCCATCAGTGTTTTAAACCGTTGGTCGAAGTATGATACCGTTTCTACCGGAGCTTGCTTAATTTCCTTGATTTTGGTAATACATTGGGACTTTGATTGGGGATTTTGAAACTTTGAAATCATTTCCCACCGAATCTCCTCAAGATTCTTTTGTGGGGTTCCAACTGGTGTGGCACAAAATTTCATGAACCAATCTAGGGCACGACCCCTTAGAGTTGTGATCATCTGTACCTTATTTATATCGGCATTATGTACTAAGCGTACCATCCAGACAGCTTCACAAAGAAACCAATGTTCTTCTGGGTCTTTTGTTCCATTCCCATTAAAGGTGGGTAATCTAATATCTGTCCCCGCCAATAGGGCGGCATTGGGATTATTCGCTGGACCTATTGAGTTTACAGGATTTACGAGGTTACTGATGGGATTTCTTTCTCACCATTCCCTACATTAGGATAGCTAGTGTTCACAAGGGGTTCAGGGGATGGACTTCTAGGTCTTTCTCTGGGTGATCTCTCTGGAATACTGTAGTCATGTCCTATTCTTGGCGATTCTGTAGACCCTCCCGATTCTACTCTCTCTGAAACTAGGCTATACTCCTCTTCGTCATAGTATCCTTCATCTAGGTATGAATCACATCCATATTCACCCTCCCTTGGCAAGCTATAGGCCCTCCTTCCTCCTGTTACCTTTCTCATCTTTCCTTATCAGAACCTTCTTCCACTTCTTAAGAATCCAGTGCCTAACTTATCCTTAGAAATTCCTGAGAACATCTCTTCTTACTAACTTCCATATTACTTCTAGCTCTTACATAGCATATCTACTCCATAAACTATGTGACTCATTCCTATGACAATTCCCCTATCCAATTTCTTGCATTTGTCTATCTTTCATCAGCTTCTTCTCACGCGAACATCAGCATTTTAGCATCTAGCCGATATTCTATCTCCTCCTTCATTGAGTGCCATAAAATCTCCCCAATTTAATCAAAAAGGTCCCGAAAACAGAACCATTTTTTGGCCACTCTTTCCCCAATTGTGTAACCTAGGTTCTGTGCAGCCCACCGATCCAAAAACTACCTGAGATACCAACCTGATAGAGCAAGCCCCATCGGCAACACCTACGAAGCAGGCACAATCTCTCCTGATATATCTCATTGATGGTTAAACACCAGAACCATGTTTTCCACAATTGTCAGGGAATTATAGTCTCTTGGCTCACAACCAAGGAGCTCAATGAAGGTAGCAGGATGGCTGGACGGAGGAGTTGGTTCTGCACGAATGAGCATAACTGTATGTCATCATGCATGACCTGACTGTCCTTTCCGCCTCACAGCTGGTGCAACTCGTGCGGCGCAGTTGACTCACATCAATTGGCTCTATGAATTAAGTCAGGGTTCATAACATGAATTATACATAATGATATATATTTATACAGTTTTAATTCAGCAATATATCTCATTGATCCATCTACCAATTGCAAGAAACTAATAAAAACTTAACCACATTTAAAATTATACAGAAAGAAACTATTAATCAATCACATAAACATTCACCAAATCAATCATTCATTTGGACACAAGAAATAACATGGAAACCCATCCGGGAAAAAACACCAAGGTGCTCTTCATCTGGCATGAGAAAGGATATAGAACCTTGTATTTTCCAGGATGTAGACTGATCTTGAGATATGTCTTTAAGTTCAAACTCATAGTTCTCATGCTCTGTGTCTTATTTTTCCTAATCTACTGCTACTACCTACAAATATGCACACAACCTGGATCGACCTTCCTAGCATCTGCATCGCTCTAGCAGAGCTTCCTCATTGCACTATTCTCTCTGCTTCTTGTAGATTCCTAATTACCTTCCTCTTAGATCTGTTCTCTGCAGCTGTATATAGCTCTCATCTATCAAACCTATTTTGTAATTATGACTAACAAAAATAAACCTTCTAACTATTAAATCTCTCCTATTTATAACATTTTACATGTTGGAGCAGGGGCCCGTAGCTATAGGAAAAGCTGCTATATTAGAACAAGAAAGTCAAAGGAAATAGTACTTGAAGCGTCCAAGAAGAGAGCTCAACCACTGCATTTAAGGCAGCAGCAATGACAGGAGGGCTCAGCTACCCTCATGAATGGAGAAGGAGCAATGGTCCAAGGTATTAAAGACAAAGGACAGAAGGGGAGCGATCGAGGAAGCGGCGCCCATACCCACAATCAGCGCCGGACATCGTGGAAGACTGCAGAAAGCTGCAGTGTGACCAGTAAGCAGTAGTTCAAAGTACAGAAAGGCCGACTGTCACAATTAGGGTTTTAAGTTACTGTTGGGATAGGCCCACAGTTTTGTATCACGGTGAGACCTTTGGGCCACCTATTTAAGAATATATTTTGTATTATGAAGGGTTAGACAGTTAGTTAGAAAGTTAGACAGTTAGTTAGATAGTTGGTCATCTGTTGTGTAAGATATTGAGAAAGAGTCGAGCTCTGGTTCTGAGTTCAGTCTGTAGTTATCTTACTGTAACCAGTGGCCGACTCCTAGAGCATGAATGTAACAATCCACAGGGATTGAGAGAGAGAGAGAGAGAGGATATATTGTAAGAAGAAAGCATAATAGGAAGAGAAGAGATCTAAGAGAGAAGGGCTCCATCTGAGTGCGTGGAGTTTCCCAGAAGATCTCAAGCTACATAAGAGGTTGCAATGGAACTGTGTTACTCTCTCAAGATATAATATAAACACAGTTCCCATGGACTTAGCTTCCTCCCTGGAAGTGAACCACGTAAAATCCGTGTGTTGTGCAACTGTGTCATGTGATTGTGCTATACTTATTTGCTATCTATTATCCATTACATGAAATTTGCTTATCAGTTAATGAATGTATGTATGCTATCCTTCAGTTGCAGTAACATAGAAGGTTAAATGTGAGTTGAATGTGTTAAGTATTCTGTAGATGGGTTTATCAGTTCTTGATTCACGGCAGCTAACAGTTACAGTGTTAAGTGACTTCTATATATTTAGTTCAGCAAGTTGAGCATGATTAATGTTAAGCGTGTTATACTTTAGAGGCTAAGTGAAGTTGTTTAACACCTTGATTAAGGTTAACTGAGCTATTATACCTAGAAAGGAAGCCTCTAGACCTTGAGAGTTGATGAGCATATTAATTCTTACTATAGGAAATCTCGCGGTGTAAAAAGGTGATATCGCACTTTCAGAGGAGCTGCGGTGTGAGATATCGTAGGTTAAGAGTTGAGCAGAAGAGTAAGTTTTCACATCATCCTAGAAGCTGCGATGCGATAAGATCTAGTCCCATAGCAGAGTTAGCTAGGAAGAGAGAAACAGCCCATGCTGAGAGATTCCACTGGTTAAGTAGAGATAGAGAACCCAGGATGCTGCAGAACCTGGTTGAGGAAACTTGATTCTTTATCCAACCCATTTAATATCACTTTGGGTGAGACTTCAGGTCGCTCTACGGTCTGTCGCCGCTCTACGGTCTGTCACCGAAAGGGCCAGTGAGCTAGGGTTTTTTTTGGTACAATAAAGTAAACCTGGGTCTGCCCAGAGAAGACCAACATTACATGACCACATTGGTTCGACTACTTACAGGCAGTCTGTTAACTATCACCATCAGTCACCCCCCAGGTTACAACTGTGGTGATCATAACTTAACATGAGGCACTAACGACATCACTTACAACATGATTTCAGTCATGTGGCATCCATTGACTTAATCTATCTTCTGCACCCATGACTGCCCTATCTCTTTTCATCCGTTTTCCCCATGTGCACTTTCGTGCTTGCCTTTCCTTTGTCGTGCACTTCTCCTTTCTTCCTTCGCAGGACATTTTCATCCTTCACACTCTTCCTTTGCTTCTATCACAAGCACGATGCATTTTCCTTGGCTGCGTGTGCAAAGTTTCTTCTTATGCCCCTTTCCAGGGCCAACAGTTCTGCTCATAAATCATTGATGCCCCGATCCTCCTCCTTATTGTCAGAAACTTAGTTTTGGTATCTCTCCCTCAAACATATTGGGTGAGACTTCATCCACTCTATGGGTGTTTTTGGGAAGGGTGAAACCTGTTTGGGCTGGTGCTCAGGGAGATCACATTGGTTGGGCATCGACAGAACGAGAAAACCTATCAATGATGCTTTATTGGTGGGTTTTGGCCAACAAATGGTTCCGTTGCTGGGACCTCATTGCGACTGAAGAGGAGTATATGTTGTGGCATCCAATGAAATTGGAGATCCAATATTGGTTCGACCTAAGACTGCAGGACTTCACTGAAGCCGAGAACCAAAACCCAAAGTGGATGACAAATGCATGGTTGGCAAGGTACATTCATGACGGTCCTCATGAATGGTTTTTCTGTGAGTTTCCCATCATACTCTATGAGTGGTTAGTGCGATTCACCTACAAGAAGCATAACTTCCAGGGAGGAGAGCTGACATCCTGGACCCCTGAGCTAATTCAGTAACTACAAGAGACTAACAACAAGGCGTCGTGGGTTGTCAAAGTTTGGTTGGATAGTATTCTGGAAGGATACATCACTGAGTTCACGATTGATACCAACAAGTCCTACAACGAAGTAGAACGATAATTCTTCAATGGGCCATGAGGTAGGTTCTTACTATCTCTACAATTGTCAATCAAGATGCTAGTTTGTGAAAAGGGCATCCTAAAGATGCACCTCAAGTAGTAAAAATCTGGTGCGCGGAGGCTGTGAACACCGGGATCGAAAGGGGGGAGACGAATGGAAAGATAATAGGTAGATAGGTGTAAGTTTCAACAATAATATGAGGGAAGTCGAGGAAGAGAGTGGTTCTATAAGGGGAGGAACAAGGTTTCGAGTAGAGAAGAGTCAGAGGAGAGGGGAGGGTCATGCTGTAATCAGAATGCACGACCACAAAGGAAAACCACATGGGACGAAGCGACCCTAAAGCAACGAAGAGGACGAGCAGACCTAATCTATGCCCAGGGTAGAAGCAAGGTCAAACCCAGGTAGAAACATGTCTACACCTCTGCACACTACTCCACCATCATTAAAATATACACAATCTACGTCAATGTGTCCAACGTGCCAAGAAGGATCCAATAGTAAAGTAAAATTTGCAGGAAGAAGGTCTAGGATAGTGGGAGACGATATGAAGCTACCTATGTTCCATGGAAACAACATTGGTAACCCAGAACAATATTGGTTCTTATGTGAGGAAGTATGGACTACCAGACAGACTACAGATGACGATGTAAAGAAAGGCTGGTTAGCAACCACCCTTCAGGTTCATGCGCTCAATTTCTATATGAGATTTATACAGGTCCTGTAAGGGACCACAAAAGAGACTTTGGATGAGATTCGGAAGGGACTACTTGAAGAATTCAAGAAACCAAAATCTGAAGCACAGTACATTACAAAGCTGAAGGAAATCAAACAATTCCCTAATGAGACAATTTGGGACTTTGATCAGAGGCTTAAGACGTTAATGGCATGGGTCAGCATCAATATGAGTGACTTCCAACACAAATAATGGTTCATTGTGACATTGCTCCCTCATATTCAACATCCATTAATGCAGCAAAAGATTGTGACACAGAGCAAGGCTCTGAAAATTGCAATGAATCTAGAGGCTTCACCTGTCGGAGAAACTAGTGTTGGCATGAACCAAATCCAGGTGCATTTGGTGAACCTGATGCTTCAATTGTAGGATATCAAGAAGGTGAAAGATGAAAATGACAACTTGTGGTGCACTCGTTGTCATGTGGATGGACACACCAAAGATACATGTCCTAATTTTTGGAATTATCTACTCTCAGGAGCACCGAACACATTGAGTTGCAGTGGTGTGTCATGGTGTCGCATATGTCAATTATATGGGAATCGACATGAAGAATTTGTTAGGATTATTAGTCCTCCCTTGTCCAAATTTGGTCATATGTCTAAATCAGGAGTCATGTCTAAATCAAGAGTCCATCCAGTCTATTTATAGTCATTAGCACCATTGGGTCCACTTGGCCTAATTGGGGCACATGTTTCAGTTACTAAAGTGTGGGGAACACTAATTGAGGCTTACTACCACTAATTGCACTTAATTGCATCAATTAATGAGCCTCCTAGACCAATCCCTACAATTTAGGAGCCACTGGGAGTGTCAAAACCAACAAAGGTCAGTTCAGTTTAGTTAATGACTAGTCAAGCTAAGTTAGGAGTCAGTTACATTCAGTTCTAGTCCTCTACATTCAGTTAGCGCTAGGTTTACATGAATGCACTCAGGACGGGTGCATTTCTCACCTACCACATTTAGTTAGCCTTAGTCAACACTGAATGCAACACTTGAGTTGTTTTTTAGAGCTCCGATGAACTCCAGTTATGGTTTAGACAAGGTCAGTTAACTATTGAATCCTTCGATAGTGATTTAGACAAGGTTTTATTTACCTACAGTCAAGTAGAGTCTATCAATTCAAATTTCCTCATGTGGATTCAAATTTCATGTGGCTATTAAAGCCATTGTACTTCATTGTAATTATTATCTAATTACTTTTTTTATTAATGAAAGCATTCACAGCTGCAAGCCATTTTTGCACTGTTTCATTCTTCAATTATTGAGTAAATTGTGTGATCTATTTTTTGAGTTGTGTGTTTGTCCATAGATCTATGTGCTCAATTTAATATGGTATCGGAGGCTTAGCAGACAAGACACCTCTCCTCCTTAGATCTCAAGCTGGATCAATTTTTTTTAGCAAATTGCTCCTTCCAGTACTGCACCAAAAGTGGAGAATTTACCACTTAATATCCCAAGTTAGGAAATTCTTGATCAAGCTTGCTTGATCAACTATGTTGGGTGTGAAGGAAATTCCAAAAGTGCGGACTATCAACCTTAATTTGTATGTTTGATTGTGTGACAGGTTATCAGCTTTTCTTACAGCATTCGCTAGAAGTAGCCCTTTCTTCTCACTGCATTTTCTATAGTAGCTCAGTCCTTCTTACTGCATTCAAATTGGCTCATCCAGTAGAGCCTCACACTCCCTTCAACTATCACCAATGGAAGGAAGACATGGTGGTAATGCTCCAGACCAAGTAGCTCTTTAGACTCATAGAAGAAACAGAGGTAGATCCAGCTTCAGATAAAGACAAATAAAAGTACATGAATGGGCTTGATGAAGCTCATGGACACTTGCTCTCCTCAGTCTCTAGAGATATTCAATTCCACATCCAAGGATTGAAGACTCCCAAGGAGGTTTGGGACAATATTTCCTCCTTATTTGATAAGCAGGATGAGATGAGGATCCATCATCTAGAAAATGATATGATCACTCTTAATCCATACAATTTCAAATCAATGAATGAATTCTTCACAAAGTTCAAGAACTTGATATATCAGTTGAAGCAATGCAAAGTGGAGAAGGATGAATATCAGCTCATCCTTGTCATTCTCACAAAGCTCAATGAAAACTACTCATTCTTTGTATCCACCTTCCAAATAGTAAGGCTCACTACTCCAAATTGGAAGATGCCCACTCTTAATGCCTTCATCCAATCTCTTATTTTTGAGAATGATAAATTGATCCAAATGGGGATCATTCAATCTTCCAAAGATCTAGCTTTGGTTGCAAGAGGAGATCAGGTAGTGAATGATAAAGGGAAGCAAAGAGATGAGTCTCCTATGAATATAGAGCAGTCAAAAGAGCCTTCACGTTTGAAGAGAAGCACAAAGAATGCAAAGGCAAGGTCCTCTGCTCTTACTGTGGAAGGGGCTTTCATTCAAAAAGCTCCTGTATGAGAAGACAAATTGATGAAATGGCTCTTCTTTTGAAGAAACATAACATTTCTGTACCTTCTAGTGCAAGGAAGGATGACTCTTAAGAAGAAGAAGATGAAGAATACCAAAGGAAAGGCCATGCATTGAAGGCTTGCTACACATCAACACATGTCTTCCTCATTGATTCTGGAGCTTCCAACCATATGGCTGCATCCAAAGAATCATTATCTTCTTTTCAGTCCTTTGATGGTCCTAGTATTTAGATGGGAAATAACATTAAATTCAAAACAAAAGGGAAGGGCTCTATCAAGCTTGAACATGGAAGGTTCAAATATGTGCTATTTGTTCCCTCCCTAGCTTCAAACCTATTATCTGTCTATCGATGACCCATACTAGATCTTCAAAGAGAGTGATATTTGGTCTTGACTCAGTGGAGATCACAGATATCTCTACTGGGGGCATCATAGGAAAGGGTACTACAAATCATGCTTCAAACTCATATGAGTTCTCACATTTCATGCCTCCTTAAAAACCAATGCACTCTCAGCAGCCACTTGCAAAGGAAGGTAAAATCATTGCATCTACTTCTCTTACAGCTTCTACTAGTATTGCAGATCCATCTTTATCAGTTTATGAGATTGAGATTCAGGGTGACTCAGATCTAGATTTCATCCCTACTTCCAAACTAGAAGCTAGGAAGATGACTGGAAACTCACCTGAAACTTAGAAAGGGAAGACCCTTGCGCTATTCCATGCAATATTACCTCCTTCAAAGAGATGAAATAGACTCCCTATAAGATGCTATATGGCAAGGGTTCAGTCTCACTACATTCAAAAGAATGGATATGATCATACACCTCTTCATTCAGCAAGAGACAAAGGTTACATTCCTCCTTCCTTCCATCATCATTTTTGGAGAAGAAGGAGAAGTCTACATGCTAGGACCTAGAATACCTGTGCACAGCACACCATGCATGCTGCTTCACTACCTCTAAGAGATGAAGATTGCAGCAACATATTTTCAATTTTTTCAAACTTGAGACCTAATTCTACCTGCTTAGATAGAGGGGGTGCTTTTTTCCCATGTGGTTTTTGCCCCAACTCCTTGTATTAAGCAATTACTTTATTTTACTTGATGTAATGGGTGACCTATGGTCTTAGTTACCAGGGCCCACAGATTGTCCAAGCTAGCATTTAGGGGGGTGTTAGGATTATTAATCCTCCCTTGTCCAAATTTGGTCATATGTCTAAATCAGGAGTCATGTCTAAATCGAGAGTCCATCCAGTCTATTTATAGTCATTAGCACCATTGGGTCCACTTAGCATTATTGGGGCACATGTTTCAATTACTAAAGTGTGGGGAACACTAATTGAGCCTTACTGCCACTAATTGCACTTAATTGCATCAATTTAGGATCCTCCTAGACCAATCCCTAGAAATTTAGGAGCCACTGGGAGTGCCAAAACCAACCAAGGTCAGTTCAGTTCATTTAATGACTAGTCAAGCTAAGTTAGGAGTTGGTTACATTCAATTAGAGTCCTCTACATTTAGTTAGTGCTAGGTTAACATGACTGCACTCAGGAGGGGCGCTTTTCTCACCTACCACAATCAGTTAGCCTTATTAACCACTAAATGTAACACTTGAGTTGTGTTTTAGAGATCCGATGAAATCCGGTTATGGTTTAGACAAGGTCAGTTAACTATTGAGTCCTCTGATAGTGATTTAGACAAGGTCTTAGTTACCTACAGTTAAGTAGACTCTATCAATTTGAATTTCCTCATGTGGATTCGAATTTCTTGTGGCTATTAAAGCAATTGTACTTCATTGTAATTATTATCTGATTACTTTTTTTATTAATGAAAGCATTCACAGCTGCAAGCCATTTTTGCATTGTTTCATTCTTCAATTGCTGATTAAATTGTGTGATATATTTTATGAGTTGTGTGTTTGTCCATAGATCCATGTGCTCAATTTAATAGACTGTACCTACATGTGAAAAAATGGTTATGAAGCCAACAATATTATATTGCACCTTATGTCGCTCAATTGGGCACGAGGATAAGGACTGTCGAGCTTATGATCTACTTCAAGAGCAGACATATGATTATTATTTCATGAAAGGTGAAGATCATCACATGGTGCCACAACCACAGGTGATACAGCCTCCACCTCAAGTATAATATGCGCCACCTTCACAGATGCAGTTTATTCCATCGCAACCACAGATGCATGTTGCACTATAGCCAAAGTTTGCATCGCGACCACAGTACACCCAAACCCCGATGGATCTTCCATAGCTGCAGTATGTCCAAGTAGCGCATTATGTTCATCAGCATTTGAATCCCTCATAGAATCAAGTGGCCCAACCCCAATATCAGCAGCATGTATCTCAACCACAATATCAGCAGCAAGGAGGATTCTGCGGAGGGGAGGTTTCGGTCAAGGAGGAGGATGAGGTCATGCATCAATATAGTGTTACAATTGTGGGACATTTGGGCACTATCAGAGGGATTGTCCCCATTTGAAATGTGTAAATTGCACAGCGAATTGTCATACTATTGAAAATTTCCCTCGTTTAATTACGAGATGGCAAGCTGGACATGTTCCTCTATTGCAAATCATAACTAGTTCCAGGCCCATAATCAAATACAGAACCAACAGCAACTGAAGAATCAGGGTTAGCCCCAAATTCTAGTACAAAATTAGAATATCAATCAGCCTATGAATCCACCGATGAACCAGAACCACCATTGATCTAGAATCTACCTATGAATCAGACTCCACCGCAGAACCGAAATCAAGGGTCGACAGTTGTGACCATTCTAGCAGAACCATGAACAGAGGACATTTATGTTAGGATTGTTACACAAGGAGGTGTGACAATTGGAGAAGATGGACCGCGACCACAAGTGTGACTGGCTAGAAAGAAGAAATCATAGTTTTATATCGCGATTGAGAGAGATACCTTTTTCGAGGCTCGCTAGGTGCTTGGAAGAAATCTTGGTAAGACACCTATTTTTGGCATGCCTTACGCTTTTGATTCTTTGTTAGAAGCTGGACCATCGTGGAAGTATGGTACCTTACAACAATTCTTCAAGGGTTGTTTATCCATGGAAAGATATCTCGATGCTATGTTTGATATTTAGAAGTTGTTGCACTGCTCGGATAAGGAGTTGCAGTACTCTGTGATGAAGTCTTTACAGAAGAAAAAGACGGGCAAGGAAATGTGAATGAACATCCAGATTGGGGACTACAAAGTCGATTCAGTTATTCTAGATCTTGGATGCAATGTGAATATCCTGAAAAAATAGACGTGGTCAAAGATGGGGGAGATGAAACATGGCTAGTCCTCAGTGTAGCTTAGATTGACTAATTAGGCCAAAGTTCAACCGATCAGTCAAGTGTCGAACTTGGTCGTAGATGTCGAAGGTATGAGGGCTCGTGCTGACTTTGATGTAATTGAAGTCATTGATGGAGGGGGTTCCTATCCTGCACTGCTAGGGATTGGTGTAGAAATTCAGGCCTGCAGTAGATTAATTTCACTCACAGCAATTAACAATTGATCATGCAAATTATCAACAATGGAGACTGAATATGGAGCTGT
>LPNX010051556.1:426380-462084 GCA_001517045.1 Pseudotsuga menziesii
GAAAAGCAGTCAACAAAGCAGAAGGGTGCCTAGGAGGCCAGGAATAAAGCAGATTTGATTCCCAGGACTTTCCCAAGCGCTCCATGAGTCAATAATGGCAAGTTTGACCTCTATGGATAGGCAATTGACAACTTGCACATGGTGGGACTCATGGACTAGGCAAATAAGACAAAATAAATGAAATAATGTCTAAGTGGGTAAATACTATGGGTTTATTATTCTAACAATTGGATGGGCCAATGATAGCATGGTCGTGATAAATTTTAAGAAGCGGTTGATGACATTTGAGAACCAGGATATCCGAGTCATTGCCCCTATGGATCCTAATGAAGGAAGGTGATATATTGGACCTATTAAATATGAAGTTGTTAGAGGATGGGATCGTGTTTACAATATGTCTAAGGATTACATCCATCCTACTACCGATGGAGAACTGGGTTGGTGCAGCACTAGCTCGACATCCTCTAATTCTGATGATGAGCTAGAAAATTGGCAAAATCGAATGCATGAAGTATCACTTAGAAAATATGGGTTGATCACGTAGTCGCTACGCCATGTCGAGACTGATATCATTGAGTTTCCAATCTATGAAGGACTATTGGAACTCTCTAGGTTCCTTGAACAGTTTGAAGCAAAGGTATATGAGCCACAGTGCTTATTGGCATTAGGGGAACCATTGAAGGCCACTCCAGCATGCTGGTGGGAAGTTCATAAGGAGACCATTCATGAATGTGCATAGTGTCAATGGTTGATGACTGTGCACTTCAGAGATACAAAGGTATATCACAATAGGAGATATGATGGAAAAAATAACCCTTGTAGTCATCTGAGGGAATGCCAGATGCTGTGGGCATCATAACCCAAGGATGAGTGGGTCCATGCTTTTATTCACACATTAGATGAAATTCCAAGGTCTTGGTACGTATCAGAAAAACTGCACAGATAAATAACCACTTGGAAGGAGCTCACTGTTTTCTTTGCACATAACATTGGCTTTGCATATGCCAATGCAGAGGTTAATAATGTACTACAGATCATTCAGGATATAGTCTTGAAAGATGTCCCAGTTGCATATCCCATGGACCCACATGCACACTTCCAAATACAAACAATGATGGAATGTTACAACATCTTTGGCGAGCCGGAGGAGGATGATGAGTTGCGCAATATTAATATTCCAAAGACTAAAGGAAGTCGGGATGTTACAACACCAGATGTGCCAATGGATCCCATGACTCAACCACTGAAGATTAAGAAAGTTAACATTAGGATGGAAGAGAATCTGAAATTTGTAAATATTGGGGACTACTGGGATGAGGAGACCATGGTAAAAATCATATATCTATTGCATGAGTTTCAATATCTGTTCCCAACAAAATTCTCAAAAATGAAGGGGATATTGGGTGACCTAGGGGAAATAAAAATCCCATTAAAACCATATGCAAAACCAGTATGATAGAGGCCATATCGCTTGAATCCATGATATAAAGAATAGGTCAAGGCTGAACTTGATCAGATGCTAGATGCAAGGATTATTGAGCATGTTGAAGAATCAGAATGGATAATCCCTATGGTAGTCAAAGATAAGAAAATTGGTGAAGTATAAATCTGGGTCAATCTAAGAAATTTGAATGATGCTTGCATGCAGGATCCCTTTTCGACACCATTCACGGATGAGGTTCTTGAGGGAGTAGGAGGTTAAGAAATGCACTCTTTTCAATATGGATTTTCTGGTTATCACTAGATAAGAATTGCAGAGGAAGACTGCCAAAAAAACACATTTGTCACTAAATGGGGTTGCTTTCAATACACAGTGATTCCCTTTGGGTTGAAGACTGCACCTGTGGTATTCTCTTGAGTTGTTTTTTCCGCATTTAAAGATTTTATTCAGAAATTTCTGCAAGTATATATGGACGATTGGCTAGTCTATGGGTTGATTAAGGATCACTTGGAAAACCTGTACTTGATGCTGGAAAGGTGTTGACAGCATCAGATCGCATTGAATTCAAAGAAGTGCATCTTCCGTGCACCATTTGGGATGATTTTGGGTCGTATAGTTTGTAAGCAGGGGATTTTGGTCAAACCAACTGTTACGAAGAGAAACTTCCTATGGCTTGGGGTGTACCACAATAGACAGATAGACCTGAGAAATCAATCCCTTCCCAATATGCAAGAGAAACCAAACATATAACACTAAAGGATCTCAAATCATACCTTATTTTGGATGGTTGAAGTAAATCCCCGTTGATCTTTTTCCAATCCCGCTTGCGCTAGTAATTTTCTCTCAACAATAGCAAACAAGACAAGCATGCTATATAATATGGTGTTAGATCTACTCTAGCATATATAATCAACAATGTGTAAGCAATTAAACATATCCATGGATTCAATATTCATTCAAATGCACATTATTGGACAGGAAAAGATATTTCTATTAATCAAATCAGATATTACACAAGTGACAACCTCTATCGACATGTCTGCAAACTAGAGAAACTGAGTCCTCCACCTAGGCCTCCACCACCTCAATCCTCCATCTCTCGATATAAATCTCATAAGCAAAGGCAAGATTGGAAAGAACACAAAGTGCTCCAATGGGACAAAGGGATGCAGAATCAAGTATATGCAAGCTACGACAACAATGGACTATAGTTTCCTTTCTCTTCAATTCCTCCTCTTCAATGTATCCAAGGGGTTCCTTATATAGCACTCCAAAAGGGATAATGGAGGGTCAAATCTGAGGGATCTCGAGGAATATGGAAGGCCAAGAGTCTAGTGGTTCAAACACACATCAAGGAAAACTCCAAAAACATTTGGATTTATGCACACATCCCGATGTATGCGGGTTTGAGGTCAAAAGTTGTGTATACACATGAGTATGGGGTTAAAATTTGTTTACAACAATAAACAGGTATTTTAAGGGATGAAATTGGAAACATCAAAGTATAATATCAGTCCATGGGGTCCAAAGAGTCTGCAAAGGGATAGGGAAGGCCATAGATATGTGATCAACCATGTGAGGTAAAATCAGCTATAAGAGATTCCCCCTAATGTGTGAGGTCATAGTGGTAACATGATGGCCGAAATACATTATAAAATCCATATTAGAAGTGGAGTGATGAAGAACCAGGTGGAAGAACTAGCCATCCATTAGTATAGTACAATAATTAATCTCTACATATGACTGCAAACACATATAGCAGTCCCAGATACATAAGAGTACAATGGCCATGAATAGGCATGATATACAAAATGTGACATGTGTGGTCAACACCACGTACAATATATAATAGATCAGAATCTCCATGATGAAGATATACAATGGATCAATATTTCCATAGAAGCTGAAGATATACAATTGATCAAGATCTCCATAATGGCTGAAGATATCTGACATACACTAGAATCAAATCACGAGAGATGAAATCTCATGAACATTGACATGATCAAGGAGGTAGCATATGTGGAATGCCACCAAGATGGAAAATATTCTACACAAACCACTACGAGTACATGTCCTACTATGTGAATAGAGGTGTCAAGGTCAAACATAGTAGTCCATCATCTGATTACTGGTCATTAATGTATACCTTTAATAGATGCAAGATCACTCACTGATAATGAAAATGGGAATCAATGTACTAGAGTGCAATCTAAGAAGTGTGAATATATGTGTTGAGGTAGAACACTTGGAAGAATCCATTGATCAAGGGAAATTGATGTATTCCCAAAACGTTCGATGGTCAAAGAACCTACCACTGATGACTATAAGTCTCGAGGAACTCAAATGAATCTATACTCCTATCATAGAATAAAGGATCTGAAGTCTATGGGATGGAGTCTAATAGAAGGAGGGAATTAGGGCATCCATCATCAACCAACACGAGGTACTCAGCAATGCTGTATGATGTGGAAGGGCTCGAACAAGATGTGCATGAACCAGTAACAGTACTGGGAATGACTGACATGCAAATTCAATACAATTGAGGAATGGCTGACTCAAGATTCAAATTCCTTCAAATAAGAGCATAAAGGCAAATGGTGACTGAAGATAAGCAGCATAGACTTGATATGCAAACTGGGACATCTTTGTGACACAGGAGGCATCAATAGAGGCTCCATAGGGACTGGAATATTAACTAGTCGATGGAGATAAAATCAGAGTAACGAGTATAGATCCTAAAGTGAAACTAATAACCCAACCAATAGATGTGATATATAGTGCTCTGTTCGAAGGCGACACGACTCGACTGCTACAAAAGATAACATATTTTCCTGTCTAGATTTTTTGTTTTTTTGTTTTTTTTGGACTTTTTCAAATATTTTGAAAATCTTGAAAAATAATAAAAGTGCTTTATAGTTACAAATATAGGAGGAGATGAGTGTTAGGGGTCAGAAAAGCTATTTCCAAGCAGCAGAACATGCGTATGCTCAATGAAAGGAAACATGTGCAGGATAACGACACTCGGGAGAAAGTCTAGGTCTAGCTTCTTGTTGTGGTACACCCCAAGCCATAGGAAGTTTCTCTATGTAACTGAATTGGTGACCATACTTGGGAATCGATCCCTTCCCAATGTGTAATATAAACCAAACATCTAGCACTAAAGGATCTCAAATCATACCTTATTCTAGACGGTTGAAGTAGATCCCCATTGAGCTTTTTCCAATCCCTCTTGCGCTAGAAATTTTCTCTCAACAACAACAAACAAGACAAGCATGCTATATAATATGGTGTTATATGTATTCTAGCATATATAATCAACAATGTATAAGCAATTAAACATATCCATGGATTCAATATCCATTAAAATGCACATTATTGGATAGGAAAAGATATTTCTATTAATCAAATCAGAGATTACACAAGTGACAACCTCTGTCGACACATCTGCGAACTAGAGAAACTGAGTCCTCCACCTAGAACTCCACCACCTCAATCCTCCATCTCTTGATAGCAAGCTCACAAGCAAAGGAAAGCTTGGGAAGACAAAAAAGTGATCAAAAGGGACAAAGGGATGTAGACTCAAGTATATGCAATCTATGACAACAATGGACTATAGTTTCCTTGCTCTTCAATTCCTCCTCTTCAATGTATCTAAGGGGTTCCTTAAATAGCACTCCAAAGGGGTAATGGAGGGTCAAATCTGACCGATCTCAAGGCATATGGAAGGATAGGAGTCAGGTTCAGACACACATCAAGGAAAAATCCAAAAATATTTGGATTTATGCACACATCCCGATGTACGCGGGTTTGAGGTCAAAAGTTGCGTATACACGCGAGTATGGGATTTAAAGTCACGTACATCAATAAACAGGTGTTTTAATGGATTAACTTGGAAACATCAAAGTATAATATCAGTCCATGGGGTCCAATGATTCTATAGAGGGATAGGGAAGGCCATAAATATGTGATTAACCATGTGTGGTAAAATCAGTTGTAACACTAATGAAGATTGCGCTCATTCTGAGCCTACCACCACATAAAATTATGAAGATGCTTCACGCGACACTAGGATATAATGGGTACTATCACAATTTTATCCGTGGTTATGCTATGAGTATTTCCCATATGAGGAAACTGTTAGAGAAGGGCATTGCATTCATATGGAGCCAGGAGTGTCAAAGCAACTTCGACACATTGAAGGCCAAGATGGGTTCAGCACCCATACTTGTGTTCCCTGATTGGAACAAGGAGTTCCATGTCCATGACGATGCCTCATCTATTGCACTAGGAGTGGTACTCACAAAACCAAGAGAAGGAAATTTGGATCACCTAATTGCTTTTTCTAGTAGGAAGTTATCCTTTGCTGAAAAGAATTACATGATCACAGAAAGAGAGGGGTTGGCAATGGTATATGCACTACAAAAGTTCTAGCATTATCTCTTGGGAGGTCACTTCAAAATGTTCACTAACCATTCGACTTTGAAATATCTGGTTAATAAGCCTACGTTGGGGGGGAAGATATGTCATTGGCTACTTCTCTTTCAGGAGTTTGATTTCAAAATAATTGTGAAGTCAGGATGCCTGAATGTTGGTCCTGATCATATGTCCCGAATTGAAATAGGAGAAGAGACCACCAATATTAATGATGGATTATTGGATGCATAGCTATTTCTAGTTGATATCGCAGATGACCATTATGATCTGATCATTCAGTTCTTGGCAACTGGAGTTGCACCAGAGGAAATGCCGACTAGTCAAAAGAAGCAGTTGGTAGTCAAGGCTTCGGATTTCCAGTTAATTACTGGGAACTTATACAAGCTTGGACCTGATGAGATCCTACGATGGTGTGTTCTACCTCATGAACAAGGGAAACTTCTGGAAGAAGCACATGCAGGAGTTGCAGGTAGACATTATGGAGGACGGGTGACTGCACGTAAGGTTTTGTATGCTCGACTATGGTGGCCTACTTTACACAAAGATGCAGCAGACTATGCACAGAGCTGTGATGTCTATCAATGTGTCGGGAAGCCATCATGATGGGATGATATGTCACTTGTACCACAGGTAACTTTACAACCTTTTGATAAACGGGTTGTAGACTTTGTGGGTCCCATAAACCCACCAGGGAAGAGAATGGGCGTGCGGTACATAATTATTTCGAGTGACTATTTTACAAGGTGGGAGGATTCCACACCAGTTGTGTATTGCACCACTGCAACAAAAACAAATTTCATGCTTGAAAACATTGTGACACGGTTTGGATGCCCTCAGATATTGATGAGCGATCAGGGAAGTCACTTTATCAACCGCACAATAGAAGCACTAACAAAAGAATTGCAGGTACAACATCAGAAAAGTACCACATATCATCCAAAGGAAAATGGCACTGTACAATCCTTCAACAAAATCTAGGAAACTGCACTAATAAAGGTATGTAATGCTAATCATGATGACTGGGATTTAAATATTCCTGCGGTTCTATCAGAATATTGCACTACTTGCAAGAGGATGATGGGGAAGATGTTGTTTAAATTAGTCTATGGGAAACATGTAGTCATGCTTATGGAATACATTATTCCTAGTCTGTGCATTGCAGCAGCAACTGGCATGGGCAATGGAGCAGTACTTGAGGAGCGAGCAACATAGTTAGTCCAACTGGAAGAGGATAGCTTCATTGCAGGCTTCCAGCAGTGTGTCGAGAAGGATCGATAGAAGACGTAGCATGATCGCCATATAAAAAACAAACCATTAGAGAAAATTTCAACTCAAAATGGACCTCCTAAGGAAAATAATAAAATAATAGTAAAAATAATAAAATAATATTTATTAATTTTGGAGGAAGAAAAGAAAAAAAAATAAAATTTGATCATATTTTCTACATATCTCCCTGTGTTTTTTCCCAAATTTTGATCGGAAGAGCTTGCTAGATGCGGAATTAAATTTTGCATCCAATGAGTACCGACTCTACATACGTTTGATGGACCCCTCTACCTGAAAAATAAGAAATACCTGAAAAAATGTGATGATGACATCATCATCATGTTTTTCAGGTATTTCTTATTTTTTGGGTAGCAGGGTCCGTAAAAAGTATGTAGAGTGGGTACTCATTGGATGTGGAATTTAATTCTACATCTAGGTATCTCCCCAGCTCAAAATTTGAGTAAAAATACAAGGATATATGTTGAAAATACGAACAAAAGAAGTATTTTTTTTATGATACCTATCCCCAAATTTATATTAAAAAATTGTTTAAGACCTATACGGTATTTCAAATTTAAATCAATTTCATTGGCTAACACATGATGANTAAAAGGACCATTTTAAGTTGAAATTTTCTCTAATGAATTTTCCCAAGGAGATTTGGTGTTGTTATACGACAACAAGTTCATGAAGCATCCGGGTAAGTTACAGATGCACTGGTTAGGCCCATATCTTGTTAATTCAATTACCTCAGGGGGTGTAGTTCAATTGCAGTAGTTAGATGGAGCGGTGCTGCCAAATCTAGTGAATGGAATCCGCTTGAAGTCCTATAGGATAGGGTCGGAGGTGCGCACTACCTGAAGCACTACGCAATAAAAAAAGGGCTAGAGACAGGTAGCAATAGGAACGATCATCCCAATAGTAGGAGTTGTATTAGGTTAGAGGGTAGTTGACTCATCAATTAATAGCCAATTATATAGGGAAAATGATTGTGCCAGAATAATGTAGTGCAGTAGGTAAAAGGTTGCACGTCAGCAAGAGGTTGTGCTAAGAGGAGAGGGTTGCAGCAAGGTGGTCTATTGGAACAAGGTTGTGCGATAGGAAAATTTTGCACGTTAGCAGGAGGCTGTGCTAAGAAGATAGGTCTACACCATGCAAAAGGGATGGGGTTGCATGACATGAGGTTTCCATATTGTTATCAAACAAAATGGCACTTCTCCGTCCAAGTGCCGACATTTCATATGTTGGCACACAAAAGGACATTTATGGATTGAAGGTTGCCTAAAACAGTATAGATGGGCATGTTATGAAATACATTCACTATCCATCTAGCTTGCCATTTTTACCTTTTCATATGTCAATTGATGTACACGACTTTTCCTATAAGCAACCCACGTAAATACATGACTTTTCCTACAACATATTGCGTACTATATGCAAGTATTGTCATTGAAACCCGCGTACAAATCTGTACGCATGTTTCCCTTATAGCAACTCGTGTGTTATACGCAGGTTGCCAGTATCAATACTCGTGTATGCCTTCCTTTGACATTAAAAATAATAAATTGCTATTAATGGAGATGTGTTAAGCCCTAATCAATAACTATCTTAACTATCTCAACCTCCTCAACCTTTGAAACTGCTCTATTTTCCTAAGTATAAATAGAGTCCTTGGGGAGGGCATTGATCAATCATACTTGGAGAACAAAGTTATGCTGGAGGTATCTATTTAGAAGTCTTTGGAGCAGCAGAACTTAGAATCCTTTGGTTGTAGAGGAGTCCTTGTTTCAGGAATTTGGTTGTACACTTATCTCATTCACTATTGTTAATAAAGAGAATCCTTCTTCCAACTTTGTGTTGAGTCACTTTCATGTGTCATTGTTTGATGAATATTTATGATTGAGCACTCTATATATTGTTTATCTAACTTGTCATATATACATGCATAAGTTTGTACTTGGAGGATTTTCTCTTTGCAGGTGAAGGAGGTGCATCCCTAAAAGCTTTGGAGAAGGAGCGGGATGGAAGAAGACAAAGCTTGGATCAATCGTTGTTAATCGGGTGAGTCCATCATATCTTCTTGTTTCCTTTCTATAATTTAAAGCTGATTGTATACAAGTTTTAAGAGTATGTTGGTAACCCCAGACCTTCGGTTATAAGGTGTTTATTCCTGAACAACAGCATTGGCGACTCCATTGGGAAGCCCAGACTGCTGTAGGTTATTTCTGTTACCTTTGACCAATATTTGCCTTGAGTTTGTGTGTGGTATCTTCTCTTGGTTCATGCTTAGCATAGTGTTTGAAGGCCTTGTGAATTTTCCTATTTTTAAGAAAATTTTGTACCTGTATACGGGTTTCTCTTGCATATAGTCATGTACAGAGGCCTGTGTACACAGGTTTCTCTCTAGGATAGTCATGTACAGTACATGAGTTGCCCTTATACACAGTCACATACAAGACTTGGAATAGGAATATTTGGGCTAGGTTTTGCTTGTCCCTATCCCTCTCTAATTTCTTTTTGCTGGTTGGTATTCCTTATAAGCACTGTGTTGTTAGTCTGATGACCTTCTTGGCCACACCTTGTGCTTTCTAGTAAAGCCCTTGAGCTCTTTTTTTTTGGATTGTCTTCTGTTAGCAGCTTGAAGTGGATTTTCCTGTTTGGGTTATAGGTTCAAGTGTTGGTTTTCTGAATCAGTGATCAAGGTTCTGGACACTGTATTTCCCATTCTATCTTCGGATAGTGATTGGTTTGTCACTTTCCTTTCTACGATCTCGGTGATTTCTTGTCATTGTGCCCGCCCAAGCTAGGGTTCCAAGTCTTCCTTAGTTGGTTGATCCTTGGTCTTATTAATCTGTTTTACTTCACTTTTCTTACTTGATACAATTAGTTTATCCAAGCATGCTCAAGTTTTTGTGCATTTAGGTGCATAGTAGTCTTTGAGCATTTTAAAAAGTGAAAAGAAAACATTTTGAAGCTTTTGCATTTGATTTGCATATAGTAGTTTCGTTTTCAATTTATAAAGATAATCTCAAAAATTACAAAAAATATAGTCTTAGTTTTCTTTTGCATTTATAAAAGAAAAAGAAAAACATATGTTTGTTTTATATCCATGTATATTAGGTTTTTAGTCTAGATTGCATGGCATATCATTGTTTTTGAAAAAAATAAAAAGAATTTGTTCTTTTGTGGCTTTCAAGTTTTCTATTTGAAAAAGGAAGAAGAGAATAGTTTTTGCTTTTTGCATTTTAGTTCTCTTTGTGCAGTCATTTTGTTTCAACTTTGAGTCAAAACACCACATAAGTTTCATGCTATTTACCCTCTGACTAAAAAAATCCCTTAAAATAAATGATATAATTTCAAAATTATTAGTAAGTTTTATTTTATAGGGTCATACACCAACTAGCTCAGGCTAGACTTGTGGATTAGGGATTTTTCACTCTCCACAAGTAATAAATTTCAAACGTAGTTGGCCAATCACTAGGTAAACCCTTTTGTATGTTGATTGTATCTGGGAAGCTCCTCTCAAATGGGAGTTAAGCACGAGGCCACGTGGAGGCTTGGAGTGAGGAGATAACCCTTCGATTCCTTGTTGAAATGTAAACCAGGGTTTTTACACATCTGGGGATTCTGTCCTAGATAGAGTTTCAGGCTCAGCTACCCTGCCCATGCGTACGAACCAGGATTGCGACTGCCACCCCAGACTATCAATATAGTTAAGCTATCCTTTAGTCTCTTTGACATCTAGGGTTCATACATAGGTACACCGAAAGGCTATTTCTGGTTGACCTTCGATATGCTTGGAAGGTAACCCCAGTAGAAGGTGTGGGAGGGCAATGGGTGATTCCTCCATTTGTGCCTAAGAATAGCTATAGGGATGCCAAGTAATTGTCTATCAGCTTTCTTCTGTAAAGAATATCTTATACTTGTTTGTCTGTTTGGCTTTAGGAATTTTTAGTGAGTGCTGTGTGGTTTGTTTGTACTTAGTGTGCCTTTAGGTGTGTGTTTTGTAATTTTGGTTTCCTATCAACCTCAGAATTTGTCTCCTAGTTTGAAACTATGGCTAACACCCCTTTGAACACCAACAAAGAGATCCCCATGCTGGGAAATCCTTTCACTATTCCTCTCACGGGGAATGTTGGTGTTCCTTTGATGGCCACCTTGAATCTACCTGGATTCACCCTAGGGATACTGGTGTGGTTGTTTTCCACTCCAACTGCCCTGAATTCTCTTGATGCTTGTCAAGTAAGGACCTTATTTCAAGGGCATCAAAACATTGCTCCCCCTTCACCAATAGTTAATTATCCTACTCCTTCTACCTCATATGGTGAAAGTACTGATACTAGTAACTAACAGTCTAAAAGGAGTAAAAGAAGGAGGAATAGGAAGAAGGCACATAAGCAAGGGGGCACTTGTTCAACCTCTGCAGGTCATGTTGAACCCAGTCTCTTAGCCTCTGCAAGCCATGCTGGGGGCAGTCTCTCATCTTCTGTACTTCATGATGAGGGAAGTCTCTCAGCCTCTATACTTCATGCTGAAGATAACTCGTCAGCCACTGCGAGTCATGTTGACATTGTTGAAAAGAATACCCATTCAAAACAGAAGCCCAAGTTTCCTTATAAGATTTGTGAGGGAGACCACCTTACTTATAAATGCCCTTCTATTGAAGAGGTAAGAAGAGTTTGTTTTCATGGTCATCCCATTTTTGAACAACCTATAGTTTCTCAACACCCTACTCAACCGTTGGTTGATCAAGCAGTTGAACCAATCTCAGATTTGGTCGATTCCACTCTTCTTCCGGAGAGTGCTCGTGATGTGATTGAACCAATGTCATCTTTGGTCAATCCCACTCTCCCTATGGAGAGTGACTTGATGAAGTGGTTGAATTGATTTTAGTATCGATCAGTCCCACTCTTCCTTTGGAGAGTGAAGTGTCTACTAGTCACATTTTCTTCACTGCCAGTTCAGAACTTACTGAACAAGGGGGCACTGAACTTGCTTCGGATCAACCCCCACAAAGCTCTCGGATTGCTTCCTTTGATTGGGATAGCCTAGTTGAGCCACGACTTCCTTTTGATGCACCTTTCCAAATAAAGGTCAAAGTTGAATCATACAAAATTGCTCGTTGTATTATTGATGAAGGAGCCTTAGTTAGTATCTTGTCTGCTCATGCTTGGTGAGGCATGGGATCTCCCAGCCTTGTGTCGACTTCTAGTTAGTTACTGGCATTTGATAGAAGAACTTGTATATCCTTGGGAATTATTTCTCAAACACCTATTACTTTGGGTGGGAATACCGTCTTAGTTGACTTCATGGTGATAGAAGACCCCTTGGACGTGATTATGTCTATGACATGCAAGTTGTGGTGTCAACATTATTTCATGTGATGTACTTTAATCATGGTGAAGAAATTGTCACTATTGATCAGTTGTATTTTCTTGATCCATCTCCTGAACCAACTAGAGACCAGGTCTTTCCCTTATTGATTCCCAGTGTTTCTATAGACACTCCCCCGCCACAGGTGAGCCATGTGGCCTCATGTCCTTTGCGTTCAATTGCTACTGAGAAGCAGCCTCTGTTTTCATGCTTACCTTCCTGAGACTTGGTCCTAGCAGTTGACTAGGTGATTCATCCTATACAGACTGTGGAGCCCACTCTTCACTCTGTTGATCCATTTGAAAGTTTAAACATGTGTCTTATCTCATATGATCTCCTTCCTTCAGATGAATTCTTCTTTGAGTCTTTGATACAGTTTGATCTTCTCTTGGATGTTGGTTTAGTTGTGACCAAGTCTAACACTGATTTGCCTAATAATCCTGACCTTTATTCTTATATTGGTCTTGTTGAGTCTTTTGACTCTCTCTTTGATCAGCAAGTCAGTGGTCCTGATGAGTTTGATTTTTCTTATGAATTTTTCAACTCTCGTGATACTGAGTTTGTTCCTACAGAATCTATCTCCCTTGTTGATTTTTTCTCTCCTTCTGAGGTTGATCTTACTGATTATAAATCCTCCAGACTTGGTGCTATAGAATCTTCTTCAGTTGATTCTACCTTGACTTTACCTTTTATAGAAGATAGAAAAGTCACATGTGTTTTTGCCAAAGTAACCTGCATCAAAACTTTTTTTTTGAATATGATTCTGATGTTGTTGTTTTTTGGGGATAGGATTTTTAGTTGGAGTCACAACTATTTACTAGAATCACCTTGTTGTTCAAGTTGTAATTGAATTTTCATGTATCCTACTCGCACTTATGATCCTGATGCCGACTTCCACGCTTTTAGCTCGTTGTATAGGCCCTCATATTTGTTCTCATCGTCGCTAAGTCTTGTATCATTTTTCCTTTGCAACTTGACACCATTTACCTTGAGGAGACATTCCTTGAGTGTCTCTATCCTGCTCATGTTCCTTGTATTATGCATAGGTGTGTTCCTTGTGCTTGGAACTAGTTTCACCTGCTTATGACACTTGTCTCCTCACATTTAGAGCATTCTTTCTGCTCTCCTTCGAGCTCATTAAAAATAGTAAGGAGGCCGTGAGTTGACTTTTCTAGACTCGTTAAAACTTCACAGGAAAGATATTGAGTTTATTTAGGCCCAGGTTTGACTCCTCAAAATAGACTTGATTGCCGAGTAAACTTGTATGTTCAGGCCCGTTAAGAATATGTGAATGGGCATCCACATTGGTGGTAGGTTAACTCTTTCTCAAACCATGTAGAATAATACGAGAAAGCAACACTCTCTTTTCTTCAGAATTGAGAAGAGTATTCTCAAGAATAGGTTTATCGCTTTTCCGGACCTGAGGGACTAAACTTATGGAAAAGGAACCCCCGGTATGAGCTTATTTTTCTCTTTTTCATGCTCTGGACCAAAACATGAAAAAGATTCTAAGTGTACTTTGTGTTTTTGTCATGCTCATTAAACCCTAAAGAACAAAGCATTAATTTTATTGTTGTAAGCCCCATTTCTCGTAAACAAATGGATCTTTCCAAGTGATCTTGCCTTCCTTCACACTCGTAAAACTCAGGCTATATGATGCCTTTGAAGGAGCATTGGGTAGGTGGTAATTCAACCTTTTTCGGACCTTCCTGAATAAATACGAAAAAGGTGTGCCTTACTTCTTTAGAAGCTAAGAGAGTTCTTCTTTGGTATGTTTTATACTTTTCCAGCCTCAGGAGACGAAATTGGATGAAAAAGGATCCCCTGGAGTCTTCTTTGGAGTTTTCAGACTCCCTAAACTATGAAAACACCAGCTGAGCATGTACTAGTTTGGGCTCATTAAATCCACGAATCAGTGACACTATCAAGCATTATTTTTTCTTCTCTTCAATCTTGTTAAAAAATGAAGAGATATCCGAGTTGACTTTCTTGGACTCGTTAAAATTTAACAAGGAAGGTAAGGAAGAAGTTTTCTCTTGTTTTCAGTTAGTGGCAGCATGTCATCCTTGAACATAGTATTCTTTGTTTTTTTCGATACCCATGTCTTATTGTTCACTTTCAGTTCATATTTTACTTCAAGTTTACTACTCCTCCTCTTGTCTGTTATACCTAAGGAATCTGATCATGTCTCCTACATGACAGATAAATCTAGTTGTTCTATCTATAAAGTTAAAAGCTACCTTGGGTCATCTCTATGTCGTGCTCACTATTCAAAGACTCAACTCAATGTTTGATCTCTATCCTGATCCCATCATTGTCATATCTGTTATCATTTGTGTCTACCTTCTTTCACCCAGTTCCTAGTTACTCTTGTGATCCATTGGAGGATATATTGCCTTTCGTATCACAACATGGTTCCGCATTAGTAATTCCTAACTATCGAGCACCCTATATGCAAGTAGATTGCTACCAATGTACAGAGTGTACAATATATGCTTAAACACAAAGTCACTACAATTGAACAATGCTATCCTCTGTTCCACTATGCTCATCCCAAGAATCTGTGTAATCCCATTTATCTTCTAAATGCTATAATCACAATTACCTTCTGCTATGCTAAGAATGGAAATATAAAAATAATATCCAAATTACAATTGCAGATGAAAGGAAATCCTATTCGCATCCCTGAATAATTAATTCACCTATTCAATCTAATTACTCTAGAAAACCACAAGTGTAAATTGAATATTGATCTAGGAATTCAAATGCAAAGATTGAGTCAGCTACTCTAAGAAACTGAAATGCAAGAATGAGATTCGTTAATCATAACAATAAAAACAAGTTGCAAAGATTCATGGAACGACAACTAAGGATCTCAGGATGAACAGAGCTGTTACAGTTACCACACGAATTGCATAAAAGGTAATTACCTACTCAGTCGACTATCACACTATACCACTACAGATCTTCAAGGAATGCAATCACAACACACTGTAAATCAATACTTACTACAGCTGATTATGAAATAAATGGGATCAAAATAACATCACATGACAAATGAATTAAAAATTCCTAATTTAACTCAGCAATCTCTGTGGAAGGCAGGCCCAGCCTTCACACAGAGATGCTGGCTGAACAAGCATAAAAACCCTTAAATTAGAAGTGACTCCTTGTATTAAAAGATAGAGTGGTTACACACTTCCTTATCACAGCTAATACAGTAAATGAATTATATGTTCAGCCACCCCCTGGTTCGAGACAATTCTCCATATTTATACCATGTGAATCGTAACATCTAATCCTATTATGGGGCATCCATGAAGATCTCTAATCTTTAGGTGCCCTAAATGATGGTAGCTATTACAAACGTGGCATGATAAAAAATAGAAATCATAGGAAAACTGTCAATCGCCCCATGAGTAGCAATATTTTCTGATTACAACTACACCCGAGCAACAATGTACTATGGATCTCCAAATATGGCGCATTCTGTTATAGCTACCTTGTCATAGCTCTGTCCGCGATATTACATTAGAACCACATGCCTTGGGTGATGATAGGATGGCTGAGGATCAACTTGAGCAGTGAATATCCATCCTTTTTGAGACTTGTTCAGCCCAATCTTCCTGTAGTCCACTTATCTCAAACTACCTTTATAAACCATAATATGTTAGCACATTTGAAAGATACACAGCGTTAATTATCACAATCATAAGTATTAATAAAATAAAGCAATGGCCAGTCATACCTTGGTAGTTTGAAGAGTAGAGTGGGGATAACATGTCTGATTGGTATGCTGAATGGGATATGATAGGGGAAGAAGAGGTAATTAAGGGTGGTTAAAAGAGGCCATTTCTGGGCTCAACATCTCCCCCCAACTATCCTGTTACATGTCCTCATGCAACAACCTGCATCATTCAGAATCTAAATCTTGTACTGAGCTCTGTTCCTGAAGGGAGGAAAAGTTGTAGGGGAACTCAGAAACCCCTTCTTTCTCTAAGAACCCTCTGTGAGAAGTCCAATACCTCCAGCATCGCTGCTCCTCTACCTTAGTTAGTGAGAAGTCCACTCTATACGGTTTTGCTGGCCACCAGATGAGGGGGAATTTAAACTTCAAACCCAACCAATTAACCCCACATTCCCTGATACATCCAACATAGCCCTTGACCCTAGAAAGTGTCTGTTCAAAATTCCTGAAACAATAAGGGTCTCGGCTCCTGAGTATAGGAGAGGAAACCTACCATCTGTGCTTACTCCCTTCCAATGCTGCTTGCTGGTGTATGGAAATATAGTTGGTACAAGTAGAGATCACTTCCTCCTGAAGTCCCATTATGTGTTGAGTCTAGATAGGACATGAAAGCAAGCTCTTATATCGAGCAAGAAGAATACCAAGATTCTGAGGCTCACTGTGAACCCACAGGTTAGAGTGAGCTTCATTATGAGAAAAGGTTTGAAAAGACCTTTTCCACTGAGCATGATTGCTCACAAAAGAAGCAAAAGCCCTCAACTGAACATCCCCTAAAAAAGGTATAGGATTTGAATGGCGGTCCAGAGGGCAAGCCATCTCATGCAAGTATAGTTCACACAGCAAATTTTGATCCTCAAAATTACTTCCAAAAAATGTTTCCAAAAACTTTGCTGAGGTCGTTATTTCAAATGACCTCCCTTCTTTCATAGCTTTCAATTTAAACCAAACAAACTGTTCAAACAGGAAAATGGGGTAAGAGGAAGAAGGCATCTTGGTGCCTAGGAGTTCTTGAGAGAGAGCATGCATCTGCTCTTTTTCCTTCTGCATGAATTGGAACTTTTTCATCTCTCTCAAATTGCTCTGTAGCTCTTCTTCCTAAATTCTCTGGGTCATACGTTCTTTTTCCCAATTCTCTTCCAATCCCCTGATAATTTTTCTATTCTCACTAAGAGAAATCATCCCTCTTTGGTATTCCTCCACCTCACTCTTCCATTTGATCACCTCCATTCTCATAATTGAGACTTCTGCTGTAAGGTTCATGATTTCCTCTTTATGATGTTCCTCTTTGTCTGAGTCCAGGTCTATGAAATTTCTAAGGGGCTTAGTCCTCACCTTGTCGGTTGATGTGCCCCTTTGGGAACCCTATACATTCGAAGCTATTTTGATATTTTTTGGTTCTTGTGTGACAACAACTTCCTCTAAACTTTCTTCGATAGCCACATCCATCACTCCTAGAGACACTGGTTCTTGTGTGACAATGTCTTCTTTTCGGGTACCCTACACATCTGAAGTTATTATGAGAGTTGTTGGTTCTTGTGTGACAACAACTTCCTCTAGAATTTCTTCAACAGCCACATCCATCACTCCTAGGGACACTAGTTCTTGTGTAACAGTATCTTCTTTGTCCTTTTGCTGTTGATATTGGATGTCTTCTTCAGTGTACAGCTGCTCCTCAAGGATTTCAGTATCGCCTGAGGATTGTGTTTGGACTTGTTCATATTCACTCCAATGCATATCAGGGATGATATCGAATTTAGGTCTATCTTCTAGTTGCATTTCAAGAGTCCCTGCTGCAACCTCCAAGGATGTTGGTTCTTGTGTGACAACATCCTAGCTCACTTCTTCCTCTCCCTGTTGTTGTGGTTCTTCTTCTATGATTTCTATGTCATGGGAACATTCTAGAGTAGTAGTACAGGGTTCTTTATTAAACTCCAGAGTGTCCTCAATCCCAAGTTCTTCTCCCTTTTGTTTGGCCATTTGGACAAGTACACTTAAGGATGCCGGTTCTTGAGTGACAGCACCCTGTTCAATTTCATCATTGTCTTGCCTTTGTGGCTCCACTTCTATAATTTATGTGTCATGGGAGCACTCCAGAATCAAAGTGAAATCTTCGTCCCAAGTATTAGGCATGATTTCATCCCTTGGTTTCTCTGTCCCAGAGTTGGTGGCAACTTCAGCAAGAATATTCAATGATGCTGGTTCTTGTGTGACAACATCTTCTTTTTCTGTAGCTCCCTCTATTGTAGGTGCAAAGTGTTGTGTTGTATAGGCATGAATTACAATCTTGTGGCCTGCTTCCTTAAATATTTCCCCACAGGTGGGACAGACCACTCTCTCTTCTTCCTTGCCAAGCTCAGTAGAATTTGATCCCTCCAATTGGTCCACAGCCTCCACCAATGTGTGCATTTTCCTTTCACCATGTTTCCTGTAGGTTTCTTTCCAAGTTTCCAATTCCCTTCTAAGTATTTGGACTTCCTCTTTTAATAGCATATTCTCAAATAGAAGTCCTTCAATTTGGGGCTCTTCCTCTACTAGCCCTTGTGGCACTTCAATTGGCCTAGGTTCAAGAGTAGGGAACGCAATCTGTGCCTCTAAGGTTGCCCATATTTTTCTTACTGCTTCTGCTGCTGCAATCGACCTGGTTCTTTTCCTTCTTATTGGTGGGGTTATCTTAATTTCATCATCTAATCTCTTCCTTTTCTTTTGAGGTGCTGGTATATCAGGATTCACAGCTGAGGTAGAAGGAATGTCCCCAGTTCTAGCATTTTCCTGTTCCTCAGGCTGTTCTTCCTCAATCAAAGTTCCTCCCCACTCAGGCGAGGATTCAATGGTTACCAGCTCAATATTTCCTTCCATTGCTATGGGTCTGTCACCTTTGGGTTCAATTGTCACAGCATTTAGTGCTGCTCCAATTTCACCTTCTGCTATCGGAGCTACCCTATTATTTGGGTCTTCCATAGGATTTTTATCTACATCCTCTCTCAATTGCTCTGTTTGTGCCCCTGGTTTCTCTTCTTCTGATTTAGTTTCATCTCCCCCCCCAACTACATTGGAGGGGCTTCGGTCCTTTTATTGTGGTTCATATCCCCCCAGCTGTGGATGGGCCTATTCTTGTTCTATTGGAACACTGGGAAAAGGAGCGATTTCTTGAGCTCGAGCTGTAAATTGATCCTAGGTGATATTATGTTGAGCAAGGGTCCTCAAGATAATTAGTTTGATGAGGCCATGGTGGTTCAATGAGGCGAGTGGATTCTTAGCAGCTTGAAAAAACCCCGCCATATGATGCAAATCATGAAGCAGATAATATGGAATGTTCAATAGAATCCTATGGCAGAGATGAGATAGTAAAGGCAGTTTAGAATTATAAACAGTTTGGTACCTACCTTCACAAGTGATGTATTTATTGAGGAAGACAGCAACCTGGTCCCATGGCTGCTGCAATGACTGCAGTGCTATCCCTCTTCTTGACATTTGAACCTGCTCCCCCTCTATTAAAAAGTCTTGCAATGCTGTAGTAGTGGGGACTCGACGTCCAAACCAAGCCCTTCCCACCTGAGGGATGGCAGTGACCTCAGATATAATGGCCTTAGAAACTTCAATGCACAACCCTCAAACCTCTGAGTAAGTTTCTGTGAGGTTCATAGCAAATTGTAAGGCTGCTTCATGATTGAATCCGTCTAGACATTCGAAAAATTCTGTCCAACCGGCGGCTTGAAAGATGGCGAAGACCGCAGCATTTCTCCTGAGCGCCTGTGTATTTGCAGGTTCGTAACGAGCTGGAATCCCCATGGTTATGGATTAAGACTGAGTTTGTTGTTCCACAGATTACAGAGTCTGACAATGGAGATTATGGCACAGAAGATGCATAGATCGCTGAGAGGAGATGTTAGGCAATGGGAAAATTTGGAAAGTTTCAGCACACCAGATTATTTGAAATTTCATTCCGAATTGGGGAAGGTGGCGGTTATTAGTATTTACGTCGTACGGGGGAAAGAGTTAATTAGGAAATAATGGGCATAAAAGTAGAGGTATGACTGATATTGTTAAATCATATCAATACTTAATCATGTGATTAATCAAAGCTATACCTTTGAGACTACACACTGGATATCCTTCGAAAAATAATGGAACGTGTGGTTGCTGACGTTGCAGAAGTCGAACTTGTGCACATTAATTAATTATAATCATTATAACCAGGATACTGCAATAATTCTTTCCACCAGTGAAGTGCAAACCATCGCGTCCAAATGGTCAGAATGATGAAAAAAATGTCACCTTATGGACCAGATTGCTAGCACAAGGAGGAATCAGAGCCATATCTAGAGGATTTAAAAGCGTAGAAAGCAATTTTCCAATAACACAGGAGTTACCAGCGTAGGTTATGAATAAATTGAAACAGAGACGTGGCCCTTAATGCTGGAAACATCAGCCAAATATAGCATATTTGTAACCGCCAGAAAAGATGTCGCGGTCGTCGCAGAAAGAATCACGGCTGCTGGGAAAGATGTCGCAGCCATCGGAAAGAGGTTCACGACTGCCAGGAAAGATGTCGCAGCCATTAGAAAAAGGTTCACAGCTACCGGGAAAGATGTCACAGCTGTCGGAGAAAGAATCACAGCTGCCAAGAAAAATGTTGCAGCCATCAGGGAAAGGATCACGGCCGCCGAGAAAGATGTCGCAGCCGTCGGAAAAAGGTTCACAGCTTCCGGGAAAAAGAATGTTGCAGCCATTGGGAAAAGATTCCGGCTGCCGGGAAAGATGTCACAGCCATTGGAAAAAGGTTCACGGCTGTCGAGAAAGGTGCCGCAGCTGTCAAAAAACGGTTCATAGCTACCGGGAAAGGTGTTGCATCCGTCAGAAAAAAAAAATATCACGGCTGCTGGGAAAGGTGTCGCAGCCGTTGGGAAAAAAAGGATAACGGCCACCGGGAAAGATGTTGCAGCTGTCGGAAAAAATTATTTAAGGAAAAGAAAATATGGTGCAGGAAGGCACAAGAAATGATTCCCATTCGACAGGCCCAATCTGATCATACCCCTGGTGCTTCCCTGCAATTCTTGGAAAAACAACAGGAAACAAAGAAGATCAAATGCAAAAGGAAAAAAAACAATATAATGAAATGGGAAAAGAAAAACAACAATTATTTATGTACAGTAATTCAAGCATGATTTACAGTGATCACTTAAGGATTGACAGAGGCAGAGAGAAGTTCCTGCCCTGGTGCTAGCTGATAATCTGGGTCAGCTGCAATTTGTGAGATAAATGCATCTTTTGAAATTGGCTTACGGTACAGTCGCAGCCTGTGACCATTAAAAAATAATGGTACATGATTTTCATCAATGGTCACCAGGCGGACAGTGTCGTTATTAAATACCCTGTCTACCAGGTATGGGCCTAGCCACCTTGTGTGTAATTTGCCTTTGAAATCTCTTTTGAATCTGGAATCATATAGTAATGCCTAGTCTCCCTCACAGAAGACCTTCTTTTTAATAAATTGGTCATGCCAATTGGATCTCTGTTGCTGGATTAACACAGTCTGGTCTACTGTAGCTAAACGATTCTCGTCCAGTTTGTTCAGTTGATTTAATCTTCTTTTCTGGGCTTCAGTTACATCCAAATTCACTTCGGTGGCTATCTTCAAGCTCTTGATTTCAAATTCAATTGGAAATATGGCACTTTTTCCATACACTAAATCATAAGGAGAGAAACCTGTGGTGTTATGCCAAGTGGTGCGATATGCCCACAGTGCTTCTGGAAGCCTGTCAGCCCAATATTTTCGATGGCTCTTAACTGTATTGGTAAGGATAGCTTCAATAACTTTATTAGTTATTTCCACCTGGCCATTGGCTTGGGGATGGTAAGGTGAAGCTACCCTATACTGAACATGATACTTCCGTAGCAGGGCTTCAAATTGATGCGACATAAACTACGGTCCCCCATTGGTAAGTACTTCCTTAGGTACCCCAAAACAGGTAAATATTTCACTATATAGAAAATCAATCACAGCCTGGTCGTTAGCCTTAGCTAAAGCTACAACTTCTACCCACTTGGTCATATAATCGGTACAGACCAGAATGTAGGCTTTCTATTTGGAATGAGGGCTGATAGGGCCAATGAAATCCAGAGCCCATCTATCAAACAGTTCAACTACTATTTGAGGTTGCAGAGGCATTTGATCTAATCTGTTGGGCTGGCCCATCCTTTGGTAGCTATCATAGGACTGAACATACCTTTTAGCATCCCTGAAAAGAGTTGGCCAATAGTAGCCCATCCTCAGTGCTTTTTGCCCTGTCCTTCTATCTGCAAAGTGTCCCCCACAAGGTTCATCGTGACAGGCTTTTAGTATATGAAATATTTCATCCTCCCTTACACACCTTCTAATCTCAAGATCAGGACCTGTGTAGAAGAGATGGTCGTTTACCCAACAATACCTGGCACTTTGCTGGATGATTTTCCTGTTTTCTATTGTATACATATGTGGCAGGAGCTTTCCTGCAACTAGATAATTAGTGATGTCTGCATACCAATGGGAACGAGCTAAAAGTGCGAATAGATGTTCATCTGGAAAAGAGTCCTCAACAGGAAAATTATCATAACTGTTAGTGAAACTAGATAAAAATTCAACAACAACATTTTCTTTCCCAAGTTTATCTATGATGGTAATCTCAAATTCCTGTAATAATAAGAGCCACCTGGTCACTCTGGCATTAGTGAATGGTTTTTTCATTAAATATTTAGATGCAGAGTGGTTAGTGTGCACAAACGTAGGATACCCAGTAATGTAATGTTGAAATTTATTAATGGAGTAAACGATAGCTAAGAATTCTTTTTCAGTGACAATATTATTAAGTTCAGTAGGGGCTAAGTTCTTACTAATATAATAGATTGCATAGGGTACTTGACCATCCTGCTGTCCTAAAACTGCTCCAATGGCAATATCAGAAGCATCTGAAGAAATATGAAAGGGTAGGGTCCAATTAGGTCCTCTTAAGATAGGAGCTGTGGACAGCTTCTCCTTAAGCTTAACAAAAGCTTCCTGGCATGCTTCACTCCAAACAAATTACGCATCCTTCATTAATAGAGAAAACAAAGGAGAAGCAAGTTTGGAAAAAATTTCTATAAATCTTCGATAGTATCCAGCATGCCCCAGGAAACTTCGCACCTCTTTTTGGGTTGCAGGAGTAGGTATATTTTTTATCACCTTGATTTTTGAGGGGTCCACCTGAATGCCATTGACAGAGATGAAATGCCCCAATACTACCCCTTCACTCATCATCATATAGCACTTTTTAGTGCTTAAAGAGAGTTGGGTATGTTCATAGCAAGTTAAAACATTCTTTAAATTTTCCAATGCTTCCTCAAAATACTTTCCATGAGTAAAATTGTCCATAAATATTTCCATACTATCATTCACTAACTCAAAAAATATGCCAATTACAGCTCTTTGAAATGTTTTTGGTGCATTACATAAACCAAAGGGAAGCACTCTATAGGAAAATGTTCCCCATGGACAAGTGAACGTAGTTTTATCCTGGTCCTTAGGAGCAATCTGAATCTGATTGTACCCGCTAAACCCATCCAGGAAGGAGAAGAACTTCTTCCCCGATAGGGTGTCGAGTACTTGGTCAATAAAGGGCAAAGGAAAGTGGTCCTTTTGTGTGGCTTTTTTCAAATCCCTATAGTTGACACAGACTCTCCATTTACCATTTTTCTTGGGTACAATTACAACCGGGGAAACCCACTCACTATGTCCAAGAGTTTCTAAATTTCTTCCTTCACTATGTCCCTCAGATTCGGGTTCATTCACCGTTGAGGCTAACACACATGCCTGGAGTCGCTTTTAATATAAATATGATGGGTACACATATTAGAGGGAATACCCCTCATATCTGTATACTCCTAGGCGAACACCCCCTTGTGTTCTTTTAAGAGACTAATCAGGCGCTTCTGTTCATCTAAGGAGAGATTAGGATTAATATTCAAGGTTTTCCCAGACTCTACCTCAATAGGAATACTTTTCGAGTTTTTCAATACTGGGATTATGTGTGTGTCACCGACTAGTGTTTCTTCTGTGAGATTTTCTTGTTCTTCCTTGCCCAAAGTAATGTTTAGGATTTGATAAACTTCTTTACCGACTGAAGTGGGTTCACTGATGAAATTATTAATAGCATCATCTTCCATTTCATTCTTAAATGTTAAGGCCTTCCCTATAGTTAATATTGGCTAAACATCCTCCTCTTCCTCTGGCTCTATCCAAAAAGAGGTTTCAGCTTCTAGACTTGGCTGAGCTGGAGGATAAAGGGTGAGGTTCTTTGTCTCGGTGCCATCAGATATGGTCATAGACCCAGATAGATAGTCAATGCAAGAATTAGTTGTGGCCAACCAAGGCCTTCCCAGGTGTTGCTGCCTTTCACAGACCTGGGTCACGTGGCAGAAATATTCAAGCCACTCAGTGTGTCCTTAGGGGCAAGTCTCGATTCAAGGCTATCACCTTGTTCTTTACTCCTCCATTTAGGCTCAACTCCTAACGAAGCTAAGGGGTGTAGACCCTATTATGTTACTAAGGACATTTTACTTAGTGAGGTGATATTAAACTGAATCGGTTACTTAGGAGTTTGAATATTTTAACTATAGACAATTAAAGATGACGAGATACGAAAATAAACACACGAAAGCACAAAGCTGATACACAATGTATATATGAAGCAAAAATGACCAGTGCCTTAAAATGGAGTCAAATCAATAAGATCGATGTGCTTGCATGTGCTTGGAGTGAATGTTTTGTGATTGCATCTTGGTATGTTTTAAGCTAAATGTGAAGTATGAGTTGATTAAATTAGGCAAAGGGGGACTCCATATATACTCGAGAGTACTTGGAGTATGTCCAAAACTAAACCTTTATGGCTACCCGCAAGGAATATGTGGGCTGAAATGGAGTCTCTGGGGCTATTGTTTGTAATGCACCCGTTAGGGTGTGACAGAGATCGGCGCCCTGAGGTCACTTTTCAGAAGTTCCCACTTCCTTTGGGTATTTTTCCACCGTAGAGGTTTGATCTAGGTGTTGGATTTTCACCTGATGGTTTGTCAGTTGGGGAGAGTGAGTCCTAATTATACTAGTCACCCAAGTGCTTTCGATACATCTTGACTGATCGAATGAACCACAGCCAAGTGCAGAGCATACACACTGGAGTCTTGTCAATTTTAGTAAGTTTTAAACTCGATGTTCTTGTTTAAAAGAAAAGCCTCCAAGAACCTCTTTCGATCCAAGTGGATCTCAATTAGGGATTCTAGGAGGGGTTAATTTTAAATTTTTTGATAAACAAATGATAGAAAAAAGCAAACGGATACACAGTTCTAGTTTCTTAATTAATCCTACCACGAATCTCTCTCCCCTTTCGGGTCAATCGGGAAATCGTGGGGTAAGTATTATGATTACTTTGTAATGTAAGATATGGAGTATGGAATTAATAAAAAAATCAAGTATACTACCCTGCAAATTATATCAATTCTAGTAAAAAAGAAATAAACAGAAATCGACGAAAAGGCATTGACAGAAATCCCCCCAGGGGGGATGGGGAATGGGCTCGAAAGAGCCTATTCCAAAGATAATTTTATTTATTGATGGTTACAATATCAGAGGACTGATATATCAGAAACTTTTTGTTCCTTATATATACTGAAACCAATATTTTACAACTTTGGGAAAATTTTGAGTTTTTTGGTGAAAAGGGAGACCCCTGGGGGGATTTGAACGCTCCCGAGGCCACTTCGAACAGAAGCTTCCTTTATTTTCAGTCATACCTGATAAAATATAGTGAGCATGTTAGAATAAAAAATTCCCAAAAGAAATTTAAGAGTACCTTTGGATCAGCCTACCTTATCTCAAAGAAATTGAAGTTAAAACGAGCTAAACAAGCGGAAAAGGAACCAAGGAAAGATGGATTTCCTTGGGATATTGGCTTGCTGTTTGTGCAGAAAATTAAAATGCACTGATATTGCACAATATTGAATTTTATAACAGTGAAAGGAAATCTAATGCATGTAATCTACAAGTTTTCTTTAAAATTCATGCAAAAAGGACGATTTCCCTAAAGCTAGATCTAGAATGCTTATGAAACCTTTTTGAGTGCAAGATCTAGACTGTGAGCTATGAAATATAAGATATATGTGTATTTTAATTTGATGAAATAGATCCAACTGAAATCAAATCTAGGAACCAAACAAAGTAATCGGGTAAAGTGTTGATTTTGAGGGAGGAAGAAGAGGAGAAAAGTGCTGGTTTCCTTGAAGATCCGCAGTAGAGCTTTCAGGTGGAATGTCAAGGGACTATGCCTTTGAAATTTTTTTAGGAGAATGAAGAAGAAAACTATATCAGCATCCTCTCCAAAGTATGAACCTGCAACTCAGCTGAAATCAAAGAACTTGCCAAGAAACTTGTGAGATCCGATTAGTACATACAAAGAGATTCAAGATAACATGCATATAAGCTTATAGGACATGCTAAATATAGATCTCTAAACATGCATCCAAGGAGAGTGATAGTCAATAAAATTATTGAACAACACCTTTCCTATCAAGATTGCAATAAGCTAATTACCAATCTTAACCACAGATCTACAAGAAATCAGCAAAAAATGACCACAGATATAGGTTACCTCAGTAAAACAATGGCAATAATCATCCACACATGTAATGGCACCACACCATATTGCCTCCAAAGCTTTTATTTATTTCAAATGAAGAATTACAGAGTTACAATAGCAGCAGCACCTCAATCCCAGTTCTAACTAGCTTGGAAGAGGAGGTTGTTCCTGGATATATACAAATTACAAGCCATCTAGCCCAGGGGGGGTGCAATTCCTCATGGAATCAAGTGAAATCAACTGATGGAGAGTTCATCAATGCAGAACTGAAGCTGGACTGAGCCTACTTGTTAACCAAGGGCTTGATTGAGCTGACACATCAACCCATACACGGACTGTTGGGCTATAGGGAAGACTCGGGTTTTATACCTTTAACTTCGCACCAAAAAAAGACCCACAGTGTTGGCCCTTTCGGAAACAACCCGCAAGCAGGTCGCAGTCTCATCCGAAACAGCTATGGGATGCCGTAGAATCAGGTTTCTGCAAGCAGAAGAGGGAGATTACTGTACCTTTGGATTTTTTCAATTCTTTATAATCAATTAACACAGTGCTTAAACATTCACATATATATATATATCTTCACAGTTAAGTAACATTCACATATATATATATCTTAACCCTTACTAGGAATTCACAGCGAAGCTATTTATTAAGAAGCAATCTTACTTATCAGATAGATCTATACTTATCAATGCATAAAAGAACATAACAGAAATTACACAATAACCACAACACCAGATATAACGTGGTTCACCCCCAGTGTAGGGGTTACGTCCACAGAACTGTGTTTTATTCAACTTTTCTACAAAATCACAGTTCTGATCTACGCACTCAGCTGCAGATCTCTTCAGTCCTCAAAGCCACACACATAGCAGCAGGCCTCTACGCACACAGCTGCAGATTTCATTAATCACTTACAAACCCTCTGTGCACACAGCTGCAGAGGTCATCCACGCACTCAGCTGGGACTTATCCTTCTCTTACAAAATAGCCTTAGCTTCGCCTTAACTTTCTTACATTCAAAAACCTAACCTCACTTCTTTACACAAGTGCATATTTATACAACGCACTATTACAAAACCATGGTCTTAAACCATGGGTATCCAAAACCCTAAACCCTGGACTTAAACCATGGGTTTATTACAACAGAAGTCTTTGACTCAACCTCGACGCCCCTAAGACTATTTTGAGCTGTAACTCCACTTACAAGCTTTCACCAAAACCACGGAGTTACCAAACTCTAGGGTCGCTAACACTGGAGTCCCAATAGGCCCCTAAGACTCACCAATGTCCCGTCCCGGGACACTCATCCACTGGGATGGTGATAGACGTTGTTGGCGAATACATAGTGCGCTGCTTGCAGATACCCCCCCTGCTGCTATCGACTGCTCGCCTCCTTCCGTCATGCTATTTATGCCGAGGAAGGTCTTATGGATCCATTTGCAACCCCACCCTTCACTCTGTTTGCCGAACACTTGACCATCCACAACTAAGGGTCCCCATAATTGCGTGTCAAGCTGCATAAGGCAAAAAACCACCTTGGTTCTGTCAAACTCGGAGGATACATGGTGGGATTCTCTAGAGTCTTGATATGAGGCCTTGTGCCTTTCATCGCTCCACGTTAGAGCGAACTTCTACCTGCCTTCATCCAGTTTAGAGAAAACTTCTGCCTTCCTTTGTACCTTAGTCGGATAGGAGTGTACTGGTGAATTGCTCAGCAGGTTCTACAACCCTCTCTCTTTGAACTCTCGTACTAACTTCTGGACTTCACAATTGTTTGACATGGTTCCAACTGAACAAGTCAAAGAAGTGCTTAATGCAGGAGTCACAGGTCGATGCAGTGTTTTATAGAATCCTGTAACAGAATCTGTCATCATGGTGCATTAATGACACCAAATTTGATGGAATGCTGGAAATCTTGTCCACACAGCACCAAATTTTCCTCCAAAATATCATTATTACAGGTATGGAGAGCAGTTCTCGTGCCGGCGCCGCCAAATCCATTTTGTCCCATCCATCACATTTTAGGCTGTGACACACCTTGGACCTTCGACATAACAACTACCCGCAACTGCGATACAATATTAACCCTCAATACTTACTACCCTGTGTGGTACCCAAGTTTCAACTGTTCTTGGGAGTAAGGCTGTCCTTCTAGGGGCTACTTCTGATTAGGAGGTCCCGGCCTGTCCCTATACTTATTTAGACGACTTCCATTTACCATCGAAGGTAAAATTTCTCCATTCAACTTAGCTAGCTGAACTGCGCCACCATCAGTAACTTTATGTACTATGTATAGTCCTTTCCAATGTGTCTTGAACTTACCTGGTAATTTCATGAATTTGCTTTCGTATAAGAGCACAAGATCGCCCTGCTGAAACTGCTTCTTCTTGATGTGTCTATCATGCCATGCTTTTTCTCAGGCCTTCTGCACTTGCTGTTGGAACCCTGCAATAAATATGTCCTCTTCCAGTTCTAGTATCTTCGTCAGCCTTGCTGTCACTATAGCTGGGTCATCCATCTCTATAAAAGAGGATATTCTGAGGCTAGGAACAATATACTCCATGGGCATGACTGCTTCTTTCCCATACACCAACCTAAAAGGTGTATGGCCTGTCAATTTCTTGCAGGTAGTTCTATATGCCCAAAGGACTGCTAGAATTCTAAGATCCCAGTCATTTCTGTTAACATTGCAAACCTTCGTCAGAGCATGTTCAAGGATCTTGTTAAAAGCTTCGACAGTTCCATTTGCTTGTGGATGATAGGTAGTACTCTTCTGATGATAAACCTGGAATTATTCAGTCAATACTTCAATAGTCTTGTTTAAAAAATGTGATCCTTGATCACTCATAAGAATTCTAGGACACCCAAATATGGACAATATGTTGTCGAAGATGGACTCCGCAGCTATAGTAGCGCTACAAGTATTGACTGGTTGAGCTTCGGCCCAGCGGGTAAGGTAATAAGTCGCTGTAATAATGTATCGTGCCCCTGACTTCTTCGCAGGGGGATTGATAGGGCCAAAAAAATCAATTGACCATTTGCCAAATGCTTGTAAAGTTACCTGCGGGACTAGAGGAATCTCATCCCTCCTAGATGGTTTGCCTGTTCTTTGACAGATGTCGCAGTTGTGGCAATATTCTCTTGCATCCTTGTGAATCGTAGGCCACCACAATCCAGCTGTCAAAATCTTCTGTGCCATGGCTTTTCCTGCATAATGACCTTCGGCGGGGCCAGAGTGTGCCTCTGCCAAAATCAGTGGCTTTTCATGCTCCAAGACACATCTGTGCAGTATTTCATCTGGTCCTATTTTATACAGCTGTCCTGCTATTAAGGTGAAGTCCGCTGCACGAACCACCAAATTCTTCTTCTGCTGTGTGGTCATCTCAGCGGGTGGAAAACCTGTAGACAAATACTGAACAATATCCTGAAAGTACTCATCAATCATCTCGATAGCAAACAACTGGGCATCCGGAAGACTTTCATCCAAACTGGTAGGTTCTTCTCCGGACTCGAGCCTCGACAAGTGGTCAGGTCCAAGGTTAAGTCTTCCAGGCTTAACTATGATCTCAAAATCATATTCCTGAAATAGAATTAGCCACCTACATATCCTTCCACCTAGTACAGGCTTGTTAACCACATACTTCAAAGCAGAGTGGTCAGTGAACATCTTAAAGTGAGATCCTAGCAAATAATGTCGAAACTTCTGTAGTGCATACACCATAGCAAGACCTTCGCATTCTGTCGTAGTATAATTTTTCTCTACTGTGGACAATTTTCTACTTGCAAAAGCAATAGGGTGATCGATATTACCTTCACCAGACTGAGCCAAGACAGTACCCAAAGCGATGGAAGATGCATCAACATGCACATGGAACTCCTTATTCCAGTTAGGGAATACTAAGATAGGGGCAGTGACCATTTTTTCTTTTAGCACATCCAAGCTTTTTTTGCACTCAGGTGTCCATTCAAACTTAATATCTTTCTTCAGCTGCTTTTCCATCAGGGCGGTGATCTGGGCATAGTTTCGGATGAATTTCTGGTAATAGACAGTGTGACCAAGTGTAGTGCGAAGTTGTTTAACAGACTTCGGAGGTGGCAGGTTCACAATAATAGCTAAATTCACAGGATCCATCATCAATCCTTGCTTACATACAATGTGTCCCAGCAAAATCCTAAATGGTGCACAAAAGATGCACTTTTTCAAGTTCAAGGAGAGCTGGTGATGTCTACACTTATCCAACATAAGTCTTAAACTAGTTATATGATCTTTTACTAGCCCAAAGATAGTCCAGTCATCAAAATATACTTCGAGGAATTTATGTATAAATTCCTTAAATGCGGAGATGACTACTCTAGAAAACATAGCAAGGGCATTCTTCAACCCAAATGGCATAACTGTATACTGAAAGGACCCCATTTCTGTAGCAAAGGTTGTCTTATGTCGATCCTCTGGAGCAATTCTAATCTAATGGTAACCTAAAAATCCGTCAGTAAAAGAATACACCTCTTGACCCCCGACATTGTCGAGCACTTTGTCCGTAAAAGGGGCGGGGAAGGGATCATGTAAACAAGCATCATTCAACTTCCTTAGATCAACACAGATTCGGATCTTTCCTTTAGTCTTCTTCTCTTGCACCACCATAGGACTGACCCACTCAGATTCTTCCACAGGTTCAATAATTCCTGCAGCGAGCATCTTATCCAGCTCCAGCCGAACTTTTTCCTTATACTTAGGGTTCAACCTATAAGGACATTGTTTCACAGGCTTCACATCAGGTTTCAACGGGATTTTTATCACACCGATATCCCCCAGGATACCTTTCATCTCTGAGAACTTCATCGTGAATAGGTCTTGATATTCATGGAGAAGTTGGGTCACTTTGCTTACCATCTCATCATCCCAATAATCTCCAATGGTAGCATACTTAGGTTGGTCTTTTGATCCAATGTTAAGGGTCCGCGTCTTCAGGGGCTGAGTCACTTCCACTGCTTCGACTGCTGGTCCTTGTACTTCGCAGTGCCCTTCGGACTCAGGAATATCAATGTTGCACAGATCCTCATCCTCGTCAGTTGCGAGGTTATAACATTCTAGGGCATGAGCTTCTTGTGTCTTCCAGTCAGGTCGGTATTCTTCTACCTCTTGATCATCAAATACCTTAGTGTGGATCAACCTGATAGCTACATCTAAAGCTGGGCAAACTTCATTAGTGGGAAAGGTAAGTACAAAACTATCAACAAGACAATCCCAACTTACAGTATCCCGGCGAAGCTCATCCTCTGCATACCAGTTCCTTGCTATTGGCTCCAGAGTATGCACAAATCTATGTACCCATTCTTCCTGAGGTACATACTGCCATGCCTCGTAGCATTTTGCTAAATGTTCTTGGGGGCTAGACTTTCCATCAAACTTGCTTCGCAGCTCTTGGGGCTGGTCCCTGAATCTCAGGCGAAGGAGCTTCTAACAAGTTTCCCAATTAGGAATATTTTTCTTATGGCTGTTCCACCATCTGGCTGCTGTGGCCCTAAATGTTGAATCCAGGGTCTCTAGTCTCTGTGAGTCTAGTACCCGTTCTGAAAATTGTCCAATAAACTGTTCTGGATCTGACAACCCATCGAAAATAGGTAGGGCATTGTCCTGAGTACCAAGCCATCTGAGAGACTTGGTAACTCTGGCGCGTCCATGCAGCTCATGGAGTCTGTTCTGCCAGTTCTCCAACCCATCATTGGATTCTGTCATACAGGAACTGTCACACTGCCAATCCAAAATACCTTTGGCAGTAGGATTGACATAATCTTCTTCCTTAGCTGTAATGTTATAGATGTGTTCCAGGTCATCCTGATCTTCATCTCGTAGTGGTTCTATGTGCCTTTTTCCTTGTGAAGGGTCCAGGGGTATGATGACTCTCAAATCTTTCCCTTCGAAGGTCATCTATCTCTTCTTAAGGTTAATGACTGCGGCATTTTACATTTCCCATTCAATTCCTAACAGGGCTGGGTAGGGGTTACTATCATCAATGATCTCAATAACTTCAAAGTCCGCCAAAGTATTGACCCCATCAATATCAATTGGAAGACTAAGGAATCTCCCTAGGGGCACAATCCTTTGTTGATTGTCTAACTTCAACTGTATAGGGGACCAGGAAAGGGTAGGTTTCCCCATTTGATCCCAGGTTTTCTTGGTTAAGACATTGACTTCTGACCCTAAATCCAGGATGACATCAGTCATATCATATTCTCCTACCTGAGCATTCAATCTCATTTCTCTGCCAGTTCTTCTAACTCTATTAACAGTTTTGTCCCGGCCATAGTTTTGCTGAGGTTTGCAGGTGGCAATGACTTTCTGTAGCTCATTTAAAGCATTCTGATTTATTAAGAGTTTCAGGCAACTCTGTAAAAAGGAGGATAGTGTACTTACTTTGTCCATCGAAGCTTCTTGTAGCTGCACTGACGGCTGAGGGGGTTGTGCAAGTGCAACTGATGTGCTAGGGTCAATAAAATCTTTATTGGTTTCTATGAATGTCTCTTTTTCTCTTTCGATATCAAATGCTGGGATTTTCTTGGGAGCTTTACAAACACAAGGCTCGTCAAACTGTTTCTTCGTATTCTGTATGTGCGTCATAGCTCCACTTCGTGTAACAACATTAATAGCTGTGACAGGTCATGGCTCAACAGAAATCATCTAGATATTCTAAGTAAAGATACTATTTCTGGCCTGAATCTTGGCTATCAGCTGCGGGAACTGCTCGATCACATGGTCTACTGCTCGGCAATATCGACATGTCGTAGTTGGGTTTTGACAGTCGCGGGCGAGATGCCCAGCTTGGTTACAGTTGTAACACACAACCTGGCCTCTGCCTCTTCCTATCATACCACCATGACCACGTCCTCCAAAAGCACCTCTACTGGATGCACCACTGCGGTAACCATAATGATCATTGCTCTGTGCTTCATTTTGTATCCGATAGGCGTCGTAGGTGTGACACTTAGCTTCATTATGTCCTACAGACTTACAGAATCTACAATAAGGGTTCTTAGATCCTTTTCCATACCTTTGTAGTAGGTGGCAGTCCTCAGGTTGATGCTGACCTGTTATTCTGCAGATCTTGCAATATAGAACTTGCGGTGGAAATGGGTTTGGTGCACCCGTATTCAGGTAATTTCTTACTAGAGGACATCGATCTTTGTCGTGACCTTCGGTCCAACATTGCGTACACCAAACCTCTTCGCGGCCAGGTTTTCCTGTCTTCATGTTGTGGAGCTCCAGGGCCATGGCTGCCAACTGTGCTTGGATTTGAACAATACCAGGATTATCTCTAACAGGTGCGGTCTCAAGCTTCATCGTGATTTCCAGAGCTTCCTGCTGGTCAGCAACCTTCTGTTGCATGAGTGGAGTTTTGAGATGTGGTAGAAATCCAGCAATAAACCATTCCTTGTGTTGTGCCGGTCCAATTGTGAAACTGACTTGGCCAAGTAGAACTTTGAACCTCTGATCAAAGTCCCACACTGATTCGCCTTGCTTCTGCTGAATTTCCTTTAATTCAGTGATATACTGTGAATCATATTTGGGCTTCTTAAACTCTTTGATTATTGCTACCTTGATATCATCTAGGGCAGGATTTTGAGTACTAGAGAATTTCATGAACCAGGTCAAATCCCGGTCCCTGAAAGAAGTAATGAGCTGCGCGGTTCTTACAACTGGGTCTGTAATGTTCTTAGCAGTCCACACCGCCTCACATAAAAACCAAAACTGTTCTGGATCCTCTGATCCAGTTCCTTTGAAAACAGGGAGCTTAATATCATCAGTCATGTGGGCCATAGTAGATCTAGGGGGGGTTGGAGGGGGACGGGAAGGAGGTGGGAGGGAACTTACTGGGATAGACTGGCCTGCGACAAGAGTACTAGTACTAGGTTTACTCTCAGTCTACGATGGATTCTCAGGGATAACATATCGGTGCTGCGGGGTTACCGGGGGGTTTCCAACAGAAAGGATTTCTTCGGGCTCTAAGGCTACTAGACTGAAAGGGGTAGACTCGGTATCCTGACCTAGGGTGGATGACTCAAAATTTCTCTTGTACCTTTTGCCACTTCACAACAAACCACTTTGCTCATCGAAGGTGCGTTCACTTGCAAACATAGGTTAGTAATACACAATCTAACAGTCTGATTCAAGAAACAATATTCCTTTTTCAGCTAATAACATCTTAATCCTCAGACTAAATGAATTTAAAAACTTACCCCTTGGTCCTTTGAAGGACTGTCGCTCTACTTCACTAAAGGAAGTACTCGTGTCAATAGCGAACTCCATCACGAATGCCTCAAGGGTTCGCGTCATCCAGAAATCAACAGCGCAAGAGATTCTGTTGTTTACTCTTTTCAACAAGTTGATTCTTGCGGGGGTCCAACCAGGAAACTGACCTCCACAGAAATTCATCCTTCGCTCGGCCAACCTGGATACCCACTGGTGCAACTCTATGTGGATACTACCAAAGAAAATTTCATAAGGATCACAAAAAACATACCTTTGTAAAAATTCGCTTGCGCTATGACGCGGGTCTTTGTTCTCTTGCTCAACGAATTTTAGATAAGTCTCGTCCAGCCAATCATCGATTTCTTTTACAGAGGGTCTCCAAAACATAGCCCTCGAGGTACGATGTAAACCCCTTTTGTGCAGATAATGAGTTCAACCTACAACGGAACCACTTTGTTGGGCTATAGGGCAGACCCGGGTTTTATACCTTTAACTTCGCACCAACAAAAGACCCACAGTGTTGGCCCTTTCGGCAACAACCTGCAAGC
>LPNX010051556.1:462126-511831 GCA_001517045.1 Pseudotsuga menziesii
CAGCGAAGCTATTTACTAAGCAACAATATTACTTATCAGATAGATCTATACTTATCAATGCATAAAAGAACATAACAGAAATTACACAAGAACCACAACACCAGATATAACGTGGTTCACCCCCAATGTAGGGGTTACGTCCACAAAACTGTGTTTTATTCAACTTTTCTACAAAATCACAGTTCTGATCTGCGCACTCAGCTGCAGATCTCTTCAGTCCTCAAAGACACGCACATAGCAGTAGGCCTCTGCGCACACAGCTGCAGATTTCCTTAATCACTTACAAACCCTCTGCACACACAGCTGCAGAGGTCATCCACGCACTCAGCTGGGACTTATCCTTCTCTTACAAAATAGCCTTAGCTTCGCCTTAACTTTCTTACATTCAAAAACCTAACCTCACTTTTTTACACAAGTGTATATTTATACAGCGCACTATTACAAAACCATGGTCTTAAACCATGGGTATCCCAAACCCTAAACCCTGGACCTAAACCATGGGTTTATTACAACAGAAGTCTTTGACTCAACTCCGATGCCCCTAAGACTATTTTGAGCTGTAACTCTACTTACAAGCTTTCACCAAAACCGTGGAGTTACCAAACTCTAGGGTCATTAACACTAGAGTCCCAACATCGACACATCGGCCCACAGAGCATCCAGGAGAGTCCACACGTGTGGAGGAGAGAGAGAGGGTGCAATTCCCCATGAAGACAGTTGTAGATCAACTCTAGATCTGATTTGATCCCCTCCTTCAGTCAAGGATTTGTCAGATCCAGTCAATCTGCTCCAGATCTGATTGATTTCAGTCAAATCGGTTGAGTATCCATTGATTTATTGATTTTGGATTTGCTCCATTATTCATCAATTTATTAATTAAAATAATCAATAATTGATTTTTGGGGCTTTCTGACCTAAGTGATGGAAGATCACTCAAAACTTAGGAAAAAGTGGGTCCATGGGTTTACATGGTGCTCTTAGCTTGAAAATGAGCACCTACATGACTGAAACCGATTATTTTGCCCACTTTTATTACAAAATCATTTTTTCCAATTAAACTATTAAAAAATAGCCTAAGTTTTGGAAAAATTAAATTTAAAAAAAAATACTGAAAAAACTAAAAGATTGAAAAAATGAAAAACACCTAGGGGGACTTAGACATGTTCATATGACTCAAAAAATATGTCTAGAATGTTTATACATTGACACATAGACTCTAATAACCTCAATAGGCCTAAATGCCAAGCCGACCACCCCAACTTTGGAGGTATGGAGTGAAAAACTCAGAAATTATCAGTCGTTTATTCAACAACCAATAATAACCAAGGGAAAAAACACCCTGGGCTGATCGGATTGACAAATGAAGTCTAAGAGATCGAGTATTTTACAAACACTATCATGCTAGAACATTTATTACAATTCCCCCATGGGGTATGAACATTTGATATGATACAACAAGCACTTCCCAGAAGTACTTCCAAAGGTTTTTTTGAAGTCCGAACAAGTTAACCTTGTCCGGTTCACCAGGCTCACTTGATAAAAAACCACTAAGTACAACTTAGGTGGTAACATTCTGGCTCCATCTAGGACACATTCTCTGACTGATCTTCTATTCAAAGGAGAGGATGTGAGAACTCTGGAATCTCTGGGTCCTGCAAGGCAATTAGAGTTTGTCAATAACATGTATATACAAGCAAAAATTAGCTATAAAAACAAACTAATGTACATAATTAATCTATAATGTACAAAAAGGAATATTTTACAAACTAATATATAAAGGAAAATTTTCAACATGGTACAAAATAACTATAATACAACAATATCTATGACACAATTTAGAAATACATGCAGGGCAAGGTTTAGAAATTGGACCTGAAACCACGGATGCCACTAAAGGCATCAATCTGTCTTGGTGAAAAATAGCTTGAGTAGGAAACCATTCACTGGTAAGCTCAGTCTTTCTCCTTCCAAGTCATTTAGATAGAAGGATTTTGTTCCTGCTATTTCATCGATGATGTACGGTCCCAACCACAGGCTGTCGAGCTTTCCATGTTTCCCAGGTTTTTCCCGTCGTTTGTCCCAATGTAGAACCGTGTCACCTACTTGGAAGGACCTTGGCTGGGTAGACTTATCAAAGGCTCTCTTGACCTTGTCTGAATTTTTAATACTATGGTCAAGAGAGTCTCTTCTGCTCTCATCTAGCTCGATCAACTGGTTTATTCTATTCTGGATGGCCTCCTGATCTGAGCTGAATGTCTGGAGGAGCTAATAAACTGGAAGCTTTAGATGGACTGGTAAGGTAACATCAAGGCCGTAGACTAGTTCGAAAGGGCTCCTCCCTGTTGAACTTTTCTTAGTGATCCTGTCGGCCCATAATGCCAATTTGATTTTGCTATCGCAAGCCTTCTTATTGTCACCCACAATTTTTTTGATTATGGTCATTAAGTTCTTGTTACTTGATTCTACTAGACCATTTCCTTGGGGATAGTAATTAGATGAGTGAGATAGGATAATGCCATACTTGAAACAGAAAGATGACATCTCGGAAGAAACAAAGCATGGGCCATTATCCGTGATTATTCTAGCTGGCACACCGAATCTTGTGATGATTTTATCTTCTAGGAAATCCATGACTATGGCATCGATTGGCTTTTTGGTGGGTATCACCTCTACCCACTTGGTAAAATAATCTGTGGTGGTAAGAATCCAAGAGTAACAATTTCTTGAGTTATCCTTGAACTTACCGATGAAGTCAAGCCCCCATTGCTGAAAAGGGGCTTGGACTACTATTGGATTTAGAGGCAAGGATTTCATTTGCTACTTTCCGGTGAATAACTGACACTGGGGACAAACTCTGACAGCCTTGTGCACATTTGAAAATAGGTTTGGCCAATAGTAGCCTGCTCTAAGGATTTTGTGGGTGGTTGTTTTAGCTGCAAAATGTCCACCACAAAATCTTGAATGGAACTCAACCATGAGTTTCTTGGACTCAGGTTCATCAACACATCTAAGTATCAAACCACCTGGGTTTCTCCAACCCAAACCCTCTTTGGTCAAACAATACTTAGTTGCCTTTAACCTTAATGCCCTTCTTTTATGACCTAGTATGTGATCGGGGCATGTAAGGTTGCGGAGGAAAAATATGATGTCAGTGTACCAGGGGTGCTGCTCTAATCTATGAAACTCATTTGATACACTTTGATCTGAATTGCTGCTCTGGCAGATTATTCCTAAAGCCTTCTCATTTCCTTGGGTTAACATCTTTGCAAGACCCTGTCCCTTAATTAATTTAGTAGGTCTTATATCCAAATCATATTCCTGAATTTTTGAAACCCACTTACCCCTGACTCCTAGGCAATCCTGCTGCGACATGATATCCTTGACAGCTGCATGGGGTACATATCCAATGATTTTGGAGTAACCTATATAAGTTCTGAAATGTTTAAGGGACTTGACAAGAGCATAGGCCTGTTTCTCCATCATGGTATACTTCAATTCTGAATTTTGTAAGGCTCTACTCATAAAGGCTATGGGTTGCTCTTGTCCCTCTTTATTCTTTTGAAGTAAAACATCGGCAATGGTGTCTTATGAGGCAAAGGAAAATATTTGGAATTCTTTGGAATAATCTGGACTAGTCAAGACCGGGGACATGGATATGGAATTTTTGATGGAATTGAATGCATCTTTCCCTTCATCTGTCCACTCAAACTTAGCATCTTTCTTTAATAGCTTTTGTAGAGGTTTCATTAATTCTGCTAAGTTTGGGATGAATCTTCTTATAAAATTGATTTGACCATTAAAGGACTAGAGAGCTTTTAGATTGTGAGGCAAGGGGACCTTCTTAATAACTTCAACTCTCTTAGGGTCAACCTTGACACCATCTTTAGAAATGATGTGCCCCAACAACTTGCCTTCATCAACTCCAAAGATTGACTTGGTGGGATTCAAGGAAATACCATATTTCCGACATCTTATAAAAACCTTCCTAAGATGACTTATGTGGTCAGATCTTTCTTTTGAAAAAATAGTTAAGTCATCCTGATAAATTTCAATTATTTTTCCTATAAGTTCTTTGAGGGAAAAATCCATGGCTCTTTGGAAGGTGGCACCAGCATTCAATAAGCCAAAAGGCATTCTTAGAAATTTATAGGTACCCCAAGGTGTGGTGAATGTAGTCTTATGTTGATCTTATTTATTTACCAACACCTGGTTATAACCAAAAAAGCCATCCAACATGGACATCATTCTTGATCCTGTTACTCGTTGAAGCAAAGTTTCCATGTCGGGTAATGGGTAATTATCTTCGAGGCATAATGTATTCAGATTTCTAAAATCTATACATATTCTAATTGACCCATTCTTATTTCTAACAAAAACTAAGTTGGAGCACCAAGATGAATGCCTTGTAGGTGCTATGATCCCTACTGCTAGCATCTTCTGAAGTTCCTTCTGCACAATGGGGGCCAACTTAGGATATTCGCTTAAGTTTTTGTCGGAAAGGTTTGGCCTCCTTAGCTTCTTCTGTGAGGGGAATAGTGTGTTGAAACACATCCTCCCTATAGGATTTCATCTCATCATAACTAAAGGCCAACACATCTCTATACTCTTTGATTAGGTTGATCAAGTTTTCCTTTCCTTTTTCGAAGTACCTTTTCCAATTTTTATTAACTTGGGATCCTTGTCAGTTCCTATGTGTATTTCCATATAATTCCCAGTTTTTATTTCTTCTTTTTGTTTTTTATGATGATCCTGATGATCGAAAAGATTCTTGAAAGCTATAAGGATACTTGGGATGTGATTCCTTTCATTATCCTCGCACTCCTGATACTCTTTACCTTCCTACTGATAACTGATCTTGCAACCCTCAAACTCTTGTAGATTGTGGATGAATCTCAAGAGTTTCTCATCATCTTTGAACACTTGCCAGTGGTCTATATTATCTAGAATTGAAGGTCTGAAATTTATTTCCATCTTTCCATTCCCATTAATCATTTCATCCGATGGCTGGAGGGTGGATGCTGCTATTGCTAATTTATCTGCTAACCCGTTCATTTCCCTATGGACCTTTTGAATATTAAGTGCATCAAACCATTCCATAGTGTCCCATGTGGCATTCCTATACTTTCTTAGTCTGTCATTTTTGCATTGATACTGATTCTTAATCTGGAGGACAACTAAATCTGAATCACCTTTTATGTTCAACATCTTTATCCCCATATCTTTAGCGGTTTCTAACCCTAGGATCAATGCCTCATACTAGGCTACATTGTTTGATGCTTCAAAATCTAACATGAATGCAAAGTTGTAGACTTTATTTGAAGGAGAGATGATCACGATGCCCGCACCCTTTCCAGTTTTGGAATAAGCCCCATCAAAGTACATTTGCCAAACTTCATCGATCTTTTCATTTTTAATGTTTTCCTTAATGGGGGCATGAAATTTGACAAAATAGCATAGTTTCCAAAATTATCAGTGAAATGAACAAATTCATTTCTGGGCTTCTTAGGGTTTTCTACATGCTGTTTCCTCATCTTTTCTCTGTGGAGAATCACCCTAGTGTTCTCTGATGCAGTTATAGTAGCATATGTCCAACCCATTTGAATGTGCCCACCAAGAGTTGCGGCCCATTTTTGGATAACAACATACCCCAATTATCTGGAACATCTATCACCACCACATCCATCGACATGTCGATATCAGGATACTTAGCCAACTTAACTTGTAAATTTAAGATTATCCCCACCACTTCAACTTCTCTTACATCCATGGCACAAACATTGTGGTAGGGTCGGGTGACCCTTAGATTCAATTGCTCCATTACTTTTCTTGTCATGACATTTGATGAAGCACCTGAATCTAACATACAGTTATGAAGGAGAAGTTTATCAACTAAGAGGGAGACATAAAAAGGTGGGTGATCTTCTCTTCTCGGATCAACACTGTTGAGGACTATGGGCATATCTATGGGTTCAATATGTTCAGCTTCAAATATAGCATTATTATTAGGAACAGGATCCTCTTCGATAATATTATGAGCTTTACTTTGACTATTCACTAAGGCTTTCAACAACTTTTCTTTTTGACCGGGAATTTTAAGGACATCAGTTGCATAAAAATGAATCTTAGCACTACTTATCCATTCTCCCATATAAATATTTGACTCAGGGAAAATAGGAGGATCTGGGAGGGGAGGAGTGGTTACCTTTGGCTTGTAGTGTTTAGACGGTGATTGCTTTTCTCTTCTTTTATACACAGCTCCCTTGAACCTGGCCTCCTTCATTTCCTTAATTTCTTCCGGAGGAGGAATTACACCATAAAAGTTAGACAGGAGATCCTTCTCGAAACCGTAATCTGTGGCCTGCTGCCAATGCTGGTTTGATAGAGGATAGGTTCGGCCTACCATGTACACATGATCAAACTCACCTGATGTTGTTTCCTAATTACTGACCTCCACCATCCCATGTTCTATAACCTGGTTTGCTATGTAGCAAGTACTTTCTGGGTGGAATTGCTCACAAGGTCTGCACCATGGAATTACTTCATCCACCAGGTTAGTTGAGTCTAACTGGTTTGGAATCCTAGGATTTTGCTGAGGAAACTTCCTTTGATATACTTGATTCTGTTTTGGTTGAAAATTCCTAGGCCCATTATTTCTCTCCAATGTAACTATTCTGTTCTAAATTTTATTCAATTACTCAGATTGGTTTTGTCATGGGGAGCTTCTTGATAGCATCATTTGGAATGTTATGAGGAGCACCTGCTATCTGAGAAAAGTCAAGGGATTTGTAAAAATCCGTCATTTCTTGAGATTGGAAAGTATGACTCTCTACAAATATGTGATGGATATCTGAGAGGGATTGGTCTCCTAAATCTTCAAGGTTTCTACGAGAAGTCTACCTATTCAATCTTTCCCTAATAAACCTTTTGGGATCAGGGAGAGGATTGAATAATTGTCGGCGGTTTCTTCGGGTAGAAATTCTTGAAGGGATGTTAGACAGTGGAGTTGCCAGATGGATCGAGTTTTAATTTTTATGTTTTTTAAAGACTAGATCAATCAAATTTTTTTTTTCTTTTTAGTTGTTTAGAAAAAAGTTAAGCTAATTCGTACTTGGGAATAAAAATATTTATCCCTGGAAACAGCGCCAAAAAGTGTTGCTGCCTTTCACACACCTGGGTCACGTGGCAGAAATATTCAAGCCACTCGGTGTGTCCTTGGGGGCAAGTCTCGAGTCAAGGCTGTCACCTTGTTCTTGACTCCTCCGTTTAGGCTCAACTCCTAATGGAGCCAAGGGGGTTAGACCCTATTATGTTACTAAGGACAATTTACTTAGTGAGGTGATATTAAATTGAATCGGTTACTTAGGAGTTTGAATATTTTAACTATAGACAATTAAAGATGACGACATACGAAAATAAACACATGAAAGCACAAAACTGATACACAATGTATATATGAAGCAAGAATGACCAGTGCCTTGAAATGGAGTCAAATCAATAAGATCGATGTGCTTGCATGTTCTTGGAGTGAATGTTTTGCGATTGCATCTTGGTATGTTTTAAGTTAAATGTGAAGTATGAGTTGATTAAATTAGGCAAAGGGGGACTCCAGATATACCCGAGAGTACTTGGAGTATGTCCAAAACTAAACCTTTATGGCTACCCGCAAGGAATATGTGGGCTGAAATGGAGTCTCTGGGGCTATTGTTCGTAACGCACCCATTAGGGTGTGACAGAGATTAGTGCCCCAAGGTCACTTTTCAGAAGTTCCCACTTCCTTTGGGTATTTTGCCACCATAGAGGTTTGATCTAGGTGTTGGATTTTCACCTGATGGTTTGTCAGTTGGGGAGAGTGAGTCCTAATTATACTATTCACCCAAGTGCTTTTGATACAGCTTGACTAATCAGATGAACCACAGCCAAGTGCAGAGCATACACACTAGAGTCTTGTCAATTTTAGTAAGTTTTAAACTGGATGTTCTTGTTTAAAAGAAAATCCTCCAAGAACCTCTTTCGATCCAAGTGGATCTCAATCGGGGAATCGAGGAGGGGTTAATTTTAAATTTGCTGATAAAAAAATGATATAAAAAAGCAAACAGATACGTAGTTCTATTTTCTTAATTAATCCTACCACGAATCTCTTTCCCCTTTCGGGTCAATCGGGAAATCGTGGGGTAAGTATTACGATTACTTTGTAATGTAAGATATGGAGTATGGAATTAATAACAAAATCAAGTATACCACCCTACAAATTATATCAGCTCTAGTAAAAAATAAATAAACAGAAATCGACGAAAAGGCACCGACACAAATCCCCCCAGGGGGGATGGGGAATGGGCTCGTAAGAGCCTATTCCAAAGATAATTTTATTTATTAATGGTTACAATATCAGAGGACTGATATATAAGAAAATTCTTGGTCCTTATATAGGCTGAAACCAATATTTTACAACTTTGGGAAAATTTTGAGTTTTTTGGTGAAAAGGGAGACCCCTGGGGGGATTTGAACGCTCCCGAGGCCACTTCGAACAGAAGATTCCTTTATTTCCTGTAAGACCTGATAAAATAAAGCGATAATGTTAGAATAAAAAATTCCCAAAATAACTTTAATAGTACCTTTGGATCAGCCTACCTTATCTCAAAGAAATTGAAGTTAAAACTAGCTAAACAGGCGGAAAAGGAACCAAGGAAAGAAGGCTTTCCTTGGGATCTTTGCTTGATGTTTGTGCAGCCAATGAAAATGCACTGATATTGAAGAATATTGAATTTTATAACAGAGAAATGAAATCTAATGCATGTGATCTACAAGTTTTCTTTAAAATTCATGCAAAAAGGACGATTTCCCTAAAGCTAGATCTAGAATGCTTATGAAACCTTTTTGAGTGCAAGATCTAGACTGTGAGCTATGAAATATCAGATCTATGTGTATTTTACTTTTATGAAATAGATCCAACTGAAATCAAAGCTAGGAACTGAACAAAGTAACCGTGTAAAGTGTTGATTTTGAGGGAGGAAGAAGAGGAGAAAAGTGTTGGTTTCCTTGAAGATCTATAGTAGAGCTTTCAGGTGGAATTTCGAGGGACTATGCATTTGAAAATTTTTGGGAAGAATGAAGAAGCAAAATAGATCAGAATCCTCTCCAAAGTATGAACCTGCAACTCAGCTAAAATCAAAGAACTTGCCAAGAAACTTGTGAGATCCGATTAGTACATACAAAGAGATTCAAGATAACATGCATATAAGCTTATAGGACATGCTAAATCTAGATCTCTAAACATGCATCCAAGGAGAGTGACAGTAAATAAAATTATTGAACAACACATTTCCTATCAAGATTGTAATAAGCTAATTACCAATCTTAACCACATATCTACAAGAAATTAGCAAAAAATGACCACAGATACAGGTTATCTCAGTAAAACAATGGCAATAATCGTCCACACATGCAATGGCATCACGCCGTATTTCCTCCAAAGCTTTTATTTATTTCAAATGAATAATTACATAGTTACAATAGCAGCAACACCTCAATCTCAGTTCTAACTAGCTTGGAAGAGGAGGTTGTGCCTGGATATATACAAATTACAAGCCATCTAGCCCAGGGGGGGCGTAATTCCTCATGGAATCAAGTGAAATCAACTGATGGAGAGTTCATCAATGCAGAACTGAAGCTGGATTGAGCCTACTTGTCAACCAGGGGCCTTATTGAGCTGACACATCAACCCATACATCGACACATCGGCCCACAGAGCATCCAGGAGAGTCCACATGTGTGGCGGAGAGAGAGAGGGAACAATTCCCCATGAAGACAACTATAGATCAACTCTGGATCTGATTTGATCCCCTCCTTCAGTCAAGGATTTGTCAGATCCAGTCAATCTGCTCCAGATCTGATTGATTTCAGTCAAATCGGTTGAGTATCCATTGATTTATTGATTTTGGATTTGCTCCATTATTCATCAATTTATTAATTCAAATAATCAATAATTGATTTTTGGGGCTTTCTGACCTGAGTGATGGAAGATCACTCAAAAATTAGGAAAAAGTGGGTCCATGGGTTTACATGGTTCTTTTAGATTGAAAATGAGCACCTACATGACTGAAACCGATTATTTTGCCCACTTTTATTACAAAATCAATTTTTCCAATTAAACTATTAAAAAAAACACTGAAAAAACTAAAAAAATGAAAAAATGAAAAACACCTAGGGGGACTTAGACATGTTCATATGACTCAAAAAAGATGTCTAGCATGTTTATACATTGAAACATAGACTCTAATAACCTAAATAGGCCTAAATTCCAAGCTGACCACCCCAACTTTGGAGGTATGGAGTGAAAAACTTAGAAATTATCAGTCATTTATTCAACAACCAACAATAACCAAGAGAAAAAACACCCTAGGCTGATCAGATTGACAAATGAAGTCTATGAGACCGAGTCTTTTACAGACACTATCATGCTAGAAAAATTTATTACAATTCCCCCATGGGGTATGAACATGTGATATGATACAACAAGCACTTCCCAGAAGTACTTCCAAAGGTCTTTTTGAAGTCCGAACAAGTTAACCCTATCTGGTTCACCAGGCTCACTGTATAAAAAACCACTAAGTACAACTTAGGTGGTAACACCAGGATTAATGGATGTCCTCCTAGCTACGACTTTGGTCTTAGCACCAAGAAGTCGGCAGGATATTCCCATGAATCAACTAAGATGACGAGATCATCCAGAATTCCTTCAGGTTTAATGGCAGATCGGTCTGCCAGTTCTAAAACAGTGGGGTTCAGCCTAAGATTAGTGAGCCCAAGTTTTCTTACAGTCTCAATTGTTATGACATTAATTGTTGCTCCTAAATCTACTAGTACGTTGGGTATTTGTGTATGCCCTATTTGCACAGTGACAGTGGGATTTCCAGGGTCGTCATACTTAGTCACTGGGGTTTTTCCTGTTATTAATGCAGATAATTTCCCTATGACGTGAACAGTGGGAGGGTCTCTGGGCTTCCTTCCTGGTTTCTTGGTGCATAGGTCCCGAACAGTTCTGTTGCAGCTGCAAAAATTTTCCCAAAATTCCAAAAACATTTAGGACCCTCCTTTTGCTTGAATTAGTTTGATTGTCTTCTTGGATTTGGTTTCAGAACGTTTCAGAAAGACTTGCTTATGCTTGGATTGATCTACAGCTGTTTTTCAATTTTCTAAAATGATTAATAATTTCAATGATTGATCAAACCTTCATCATTTTCTTTTAATTGCGTTCAAAGCATGCTTGAATCGGAAGGTATTTTGTTTTGATCTTCCGCCGCTACGGGTGAATCTTCATTTTGACCTTCCACCGTTGCGGAAGGAAATGCGTTTTCATCTTTCGATCCTTCGGTCTTTCACATCGGCTGATTTTTGGGTTTAGATCGGAAAGACTTGTCATTTCTTTCCCTGCCGTTGCTGATGGTTTTTTAGTTCTAACTTCGACTTTGCTCTTGATTCGGTTGGCGAAATCGGCTGGGTTTTGGTTTTGCATTGGAACCATTGTCACTTCTGCTTCCGCCGTTGCGGATGGGTTTCCAGTTTGAATTCGATTGTTTTTTCCAATTTCTTTGATTCTACGTCTGATGCTTTTGGTTTCACATCGGAATTTTTTATGACTTTTTCCTCCGCTGTTGCGGACGGTGCACCATTAGCTCTCCGGATTACTTTTGGTTTCCGACTCCCGCTCTCTATTGTGGATAGATCTGTGGTTCAGTCTTTTGCTATTGCAGAAATAAATGGCCTTTCATCTTCCGATCTTTTAGAGCTTTGATCGTCCGCCGTTGCGGAAGAAAGTTGGCTTTCAGTCCCCAATCTGAAGTGGTCCTCCATCCAATATGTTTGACCCCGCGGAAGGCTTAGAGCTTTGATCGTCCGCCATTGTGGAAGGAAGTTGACTTTCAAATTCTGACTCATAGGTAGACCACCATCCGATATTTTACCCGCCACACGTGCCGACCATATATATATATACAAGGATGGTGTATTGTTATTCTATTTTTATTTTTAAAACCATCGAGCACTGTCGTTGTCGTGCGTGTTGTTCTCACGAGCTACGAAGGATCCCGTTGCTGGTACCCACGTCCAGGTGGCTCGAATGTGGATGTTTGACTACTCATCTTCGCAATTGATCGCATTGCATTGCCAGGTAGGCTCATTCACCTTTTCCTGTTTCCGTTTAGGTATTTGGTTAATTGTTTTCTACGGTTAAGGTGTTGGGTGCGGTCGTTTCCTTCATTCCGTTATTTTTTATGATTATTTAGTTGGGGTTTTTATCTTAGCTATCTTAGGAGGGGGCATTTCGACTCATTGAGTGAAGTTTACCCATGGCTTTTAGAGCGACCTTGCGCATAGAAAGTGAGGGGGTTTGGCACAGACTGTCGTTACGCTATCTGCGCCAAACCACCCTGCGTAATGATGGAGATAGGTTTGCTATGGACTTCCTTGGGGGTTTGGGACTGTTGGTGTCATTTTAGGCTTTCGTAGCAGTCGAACCCAATCATTCTCATCATGTGTTTCGCGCGCCCCTTTTGAGCTCAGTGGTCGAACCCCAGCCGACTTTCACCTTTGCGTTTTCACGCGACCCAGTTGAGCTCAGCGTCAATTTCCCGGCCAAATGAAAGGGTTATGCCACTATTCTTAGTTTATTGACCAAAAGTGCGTGGGCATAGTTTTGTTAAGGTGTCATTGAAAATCTGCGTAGCTACTACTATCTTTCCCGCGCAGTGAAAGGACCATGGCATGCATAGAAAGCCGCAATGCGTTGCATATTAATGTAGTTTTATTGCCGTTTTGAATTAGTTGATAGAATTGTTTAAATTCCTACAGCAGTGGTAGATTGCACATTTTACTGTTTTCCATCATGCTAGATATAAACAAAGTCTCTGAACACTTCCCATTGGGTTTAATAATTCTTCTATTAGTCAGGCCATTTCAGTCTATACATGCATATACTTGCTTCATTGATTGATTGCTCTCATGTTAAAACATAGAAGAAACCACACACTGCACATTGTCATATAAATATCTACAACTTGAATTGCTTAATGTTACAATGTTATATATGGCAGGAAGAATTCGAGTCCACCATGTACAAGAGGAAAAAGAAGAAGGCCCCTATGGTCGAAGAAGAGCCCGAAGTAGAGGTTGTCACCAAGTCAGAGTACGTATACGAGGATACTAAATGTATTTCTGGTGTTGAACAAGAGTACCAGTGGGGTGAAATATACAGGCTGATCACCCGAAGAGAGGTCCCTGACATGGGCTTAGAAGAAGAGTCCATATATGAAAACATTGAAATATCTTCCCTTATGAAGGTCGCCACCAGGCCAGAGCTGTTCCCTTGCTCTAAGGTAATTGGCTGGATTCTGCCCCGGGCAGATGTAACCACAATGATTCTGGAAAATGTTGAAAGACAGGGCTATGCTGCATTTAGCCCTGAATATGTGGCGTTGGCTTATCACCTACAAGAAGCCCAAGTATTCTTATCTGATGATTGGCTGAAGAGCATTAGAATGGACCTGGTAGAGACTCTTAAGAGAATGTTGCTGCAGGGAAAACATTACCGATACAGACCGACGGGTGAGTATGATACAACGAGATTGAGGGCTCCCTACAGATTTATAGCTCTGATTCTTAATAGGGTCTTTGGGAGAGCTCATGGAAGATTTTTCAAGCTAGAGTGGATACCCATCATTTTTCATGTGGCAACCCAAGGGACAATCTTCAACTGGGCCAACCTGGTATCAAGCAGTCTTTCTTCTTGCTTGGCCTCAGCCTTGGGAGGAGAGTCCCAGAAAAGGTCTAAATTTTATATGAGTTCAATACTCATAGACTGGATACTATGTAACCAGCCTTTCCCTAGTCTCAGGTGCATCTGGGAAAGGGAAAGAATGCATGTCTATGCTGCTTATATACCATTGTGGGCACACCAGTACCACAACCATTACAGAGAGGTCTGTGAGCACTTCATTATGCCACTATACACACTCATTTTCCGGAAAGAGTGTGATTGTATGTCGGAGGAGGCCATTCAAGTGATACAAGATTATGCAGACTACTATTTGACCGAACATGGCTTGTACTTCAGGATGTTTGGAGGCTCAAAAGCACCTTCCCTGCTGCCCAAATACACAACTGATTACATTGTCCATAAGCAAGTAGTCAAACAAGTGTTCTTGGATGGAATAGGCAGCTTCCTGTTTGAACATAAGAAGACTGCTTATCCTCCCTTTCCTTTCAAACTAGGAAGCTACAGGTTCACTAAGGTGAAACAAGTTGGTGAATTCGTAGAGGAGATGGAAAGGTTCCATTTTGGCGAGATGCCCTATAACAGAAATGACTCCCATGGTAAAGTTGCGGAGCATTGTAAAGAAAACAAGGTGCATTTTGAGTATACTCACCATTTTGATAGGGAATAATCCATCTTTCGAAATGCCCCGAACATGACAGCACTAAAGAGGAGATTCACGAAGAATATCACCACCAAAGGTGGAAAGGGGGATGAACAGGCTAAGGCTAAGGAAGAAGCCAAAAGGAGAAATGAAAAAGCTTAGAGGTTGGCAAAAGAAGTTGTAGAATGGTTGCACAGTGAAGAGGAAGGGAAAAGAAAAGATGCTCAAGAAGCAGCTGAGAAAGCAAATGAAGCAGCCAAAGAAGCAAAAGAAGCAGCTGAAGAAGCGAAGAGAAAGCTCGATGAGGAGCTACAAAAGCAGGAGGCAGAGAGGAAGAAGCTGACACAGACTGAGGCAGAACAGTCAGCTTTTGACATAGCTGGAGGGCAGACCCAAGATGTTGAGAACCCCGAAGTTCAGGATCCACAAGTACCTGCCGCCAGCACCCCCATGGTCCCCACTCTCAAATTGGTTCCTTTTGTGCAGAAAAAAGGAGAAGAAGTCCCCAATTTAAACACTGTTTATTATGATAGGGCAACAAAAAGAATAATGAAGAGAATAGAAAGGAAAGTAGAAACAAGAAGTATGCCTGGAAAAATGATAACGGATACGGTTGTGATGTTAGGAATGGACCAAGATCCAAGGCTGACCCTGAGAGTTGGGACTGCACTTCTCCACGCCTCAGAAGATAACATGGACAAGGTAATAACTGACTTGGAGCAGTCCAAGAAATCCTCTGCTCAGTTGAAAGATACATTGAGGAAAGAGAGGGAAGAAAGCAACAAGCTCAAGAGGAAATATGATGATCTGCAAAGGGAAATGAAGTCCTCAAGAGCTGAAGTATAGGCCCTCTAAGGAGAAATACAAGTTCTAGAAACAACACAGGAGTCTCTAGAGAGAGTACAAAAAGAATATCAGGAGTTAAGAACTGAAAAGGAACAGCTACTGGAAAAGGTGGAGGAACTAGAAGAGCAACAAAAGATCCTTTTGGAGGCCAATATGCTGCACACCCAAGAACTAAGAAAGGAACATCAAGAACAGGTTTCTTCTTTGACAACTGCTTTGGAGGAAGCAAGAGAATAGCAGGTTAACCTCCAACCATTCAAAGAGCATGTATTGGCCCAAAAAACCAAGATGTTGTAGTTACAGACTACTGTTGAAGATGAGAGATGTAGAGTGCTGCAGATCGATGGCAGATTGGAAGAAATATTGGAAACTACATCTTATTTTGTGGATAGATCTCAGGACATCCTAGAAGTCTTGACTGCAAGAATGGCGAGGATGGAGAACAACAAAGAAACTCCAGTAGAGCTACAGTCAAAAGACGAATAGGCCCTCAAGCGGGACTATAACCTAGTGGAGTTTGCCGTCAACACCGATGAAGATTTCAAGAATGCAGTTAAAAAGATAAAGGGATTATGCACTGAGTTTTTCAGAAGAGTCCTCATCACATACAACCGGTGCCAGGTAGAGGCTGAGAAGAGGCTGGATGATTTCCCAGACCATGATTCATTTATGGAAATGTTGCAGAAAATACATCAGGATGAAGAAGCAAGAATGCAGCAGATTAAGGCCATTGATGACTAGATTCTGAGAAGTGAAGTAGGCCATTCAATAGTTAGTGTGCAGATCTTGGAAGACCAGCTCTGGTTAAGCGCAGCCAGAGTTGAAGCCATAAAGAAACAGGCCGAAAAATTTGAAATCAACATTCAGTTTTTGTAACCCTGCGCATTTGAAGGCATTACCTCTGATGCTGCGTCATGGAAGAAGTTTCTAGATGCTCAAGTGGGACCCTCCTCATGAAGGATCGGTAATTATTCTAATTTGTAACTATTTTTTAAAACATTTAAAGAAAAGTAGAACGTTGGGAAACGAGGGGTTGGGAAGCCCAAAGGTCACTTTGGGCAGCCCAACAGTCAGACCCTTTTGTATAAAGGTAAAAGACTTAGAGGGAAAGAAGGAATTTTTCCCCAGTAAGACTGGTGAAGACATATTGTAAGAAGAACTATTTCCTTTTGTAATAGAAAATTGCAGTTTGCCTGTTGGAGAAAGTTTGGTGAAATATTCAAATGTTGTAGTATGGATTTGTTGAAGAGGAACTATTTCGTTTTCAGCTTTTTGTCCATTAACTGTGAGACCGTTCTAACTCATTGAACCCATGTTCTTGTATGAATGTTTCCCATTTTATTTTATGAAGATTTCCACCATGAGTAATGTATGTTTCTTATGAAACAGTTGGCTATCTGATTGTTGAAAAATATTTAATCTTTCATGCATTGTAGATAAGAATATCCGCTACTTGTAATTTCTGTTTATAATGCATGAATAATCCGCATTACTCATAAATAAATCATATTCTGGATCCCCGGGGATAGGTAGATAAATAGATAGTTAGTTCATTTCATTGTTGCATATGTGATATAGGATGCATGAGAGCCTTAAGACGAGAGGTAAGAACCTGTACATCACATTGTGACTACCCCCTGCATCCTCATCACCCCGCATGGTTAATTATTCATTTGCATATCATAATAAAGTCAAAAATACAAAATTACAAAACTTGGTGGACCGGGCCGCAATCGGCAAAACCTTTGTTTTGTTACTTGACCTACGGTAGCTGGACCACAAACCAGACGGATTACCTATACCAAATAGTCAACGGGCTAGTTGGGAACGTTGATTGGGGAGAATCCCTTTCTGTTGTTGCCTGTGAATTTGCAGGCCTCAACAGTTTTTGGTGCTAGGAGGAGGGCCGCCAGTGAATGGCTGGCCGTGAAAACTTGTTTTTTCCCAAGATTACCTTACCAGCAGATATTTTGAAGCTTTCATCTTGACCCAAGTACTTACAGGTTTCGGTTATAAATTTGAAGTAAGAAAGCATGTTCTCACCCTACGTCTCTCTTTACTCAGACTTTGTTCTTGTGCCTATGCCTATGGCTGGTATGAATGCAAATCAGCCCAGCCCTCTGCCGGCATGGAAAGCTAGAACCCCTTTGAACCTCACACCTCCATTGCATAACTTACCTCAAGGTTTTGATAAGCTACTGCCTAAGTTTTACCCTGAGGAAAAGACTGTTGTAGATGATCACTTGCAAAGTTTTTATTTAGTAGTAGAAGGGTTAAGGGCTGGGGAGTATGAAGATGTTGTCTATAGATTAGTCCCTCATACCTTGAAAGGGGCAGCTGCTTCATGTTACTTTGCCCTGCCCGCAAACTCTATCCCAGACTAGAACACTTTCGAAAGGGTTTTCAGGAGTAAATACACAGCCCAAAAAATGCATGCCTCATTGATGAAAGGTCTTGGTTTGTTAAGAAAAGAGAAGAATGAAAAGGTACATAAGTTCACTCAAAGATTCTCATTATACCTAAAGAATTTTTCTGAAGCTGATAGACCCTCAGACAAGGTCGTAATTGAATATTATACATTTGCCCTTGGACCTGAGTTAGCTATGTTCGCTAAAATGAAAGCCAAGCCTACATTGGTAGAGACTTATGAAGAGGCAGGAAGGGTAGAAGCTGAAATGGAAAGTGTAGAAGATTACCCTGACTTACCTGAAGGGAAGACTACCAGAAGAAGAGCTTTATTGTTGTCTAAACCTAAAGAGGATCACTCACATGATTATCAGGGAATGCTGAAAATGATGCAGAATCTATCCAATAGAATAATAGACCTAGAGAAAGGGAGGGAAGCTCAGAAAACTCACAAACCCTATTTTCCAAAAAGAGAGGATAACAACCAATGGCAGGTCCCTCCCCCACATCTACCATCAGTAAACATAACAGAAGTAGGGGGTGATAATTTCTGCACTTTTCACCAACAACCTCATTCAGAAAAGAAGTGCCCTCAATGATTGAATTCGATAACACTGGTTATGAATCAGTTGCTAGATTCTAAAGTAACAAAGAATAGTGGCAAGGAGGAGAAGAAAAACCAGGCTATGGAGAAACATGATAATGACACTATGCTTTCATGGAATGGTATCTCGTTGTTTGACACTGAAGAGAGCGCTCTCAAAATTGAATGCACACCTACATCAACAAAGGTGAAAGTTGAGGACAAAACACCTAGAGCCAATACCCTTGACCAAGAGGCAGAGCCAATCACTAAGACTGTCAAACCTGTAGAAGAACCGATAAGTGTTAGTGAGGAAAGCACTAATGAAATTGGAGAGCATGAAGAGGATTTTCCTACTCAAAACCAACCAGGAGAAGAAGACATAGAACCGGGTTGGGAAGAGAAAGCTGATACCCCTCCTTTTCTTTTGACCCTAGAAATGCTGAATCATAATGTGCATAATTGCTTGGTAGATTCTGGATCAGCGGTGAATGTTATGCCTATGGAGATTTGCAAAAAGATTAATGGGAAGCCAGAGTCCACATTTTGTGAAGTAATGCAATTAGACAACTCAGGTGTCAAATTAGTTGGAGAAATGAAAAATATCCTCATTCGCTTATCTGCAAACAACAAGATTTGTCAATTTATTGACATTACTGTGGCTAACATACCTAGTGGATATGGGCTTATTCTGAACAGAGATTGGTCTGCCAGGTTAAAAGGCTATTTTGCTTCGGATTGGTCCCATCTATTATTGCCTCTCAAGGGTACCCCAAATAAGATTAAGATTTTGAGAGAGCCTTACATGAAGTATACTGTCACTAAGCTAGGGGAAGGAAATGAATCTGCTGATTCTTTCCTGGGAAACTATCTGACTAAGTGTAAGCTAAGACATCATACCTCAAGCAAGGCCAATTCTATGACTGACGCTCAGCCTGAGCTCCTTCAACTTCTTCAGGCTGTAAGAGATGATTGTAGGATAGTAGACATGTGTTCAGTTTCAAAACTAGCCCAGCTAGACCATGGTTAGATATCTCATGTCTATGATCCAGCCCACCCTTTAGCTCTCTAGATTTAAATTTTTTAGGAGTGGGCGAAATTTTCTTTCTTTTTTGCTTTGTACATAATAAATTGCTTTATTTAAATGCTCTGATGTTTTCTCTTTTGATTATTTGATTTCATATTGTTTTCTTTTATTGCTTTGTTAGCGTTTCTTTTGGTTTTTGAATAAAGAGGCAAACATTGGTTGCAATGGAAACATCAGGGTTCTTGATTAACTGAAATCTTGAGCACAAGAATGTGTTGTGGAACATAGAATGTATTCTAGTATCAATGTTCCTAACCGGCCATGCATTCATTGAAGTCTTACTTAACCCCTGCAAATAATTCAGAAGTAAAAGAGGTCTGGAATACTATTTTGAGGCTCGATCCATTTCACATCTTAAATATCCAAGGGGGTGAAAACAAAAGACCCATGGAAAGGAAGCAGAGTAAACAGTATATCATATATAAATGATCCCATGCCATAATTTTAGAAAAGCTAAAAGCTATCAAGAGTCAAAACTCCTTAAAGAAAAACAATACATATCAAAGCAAAGTATCAAAGCATGAAGTACTAAATTGCCACAAGATCCTCTCCGTACGTGAACTGAAATATGAAGTACACTATTCACACAAAAGGACACTATGGGATAGAGGATCCTGAATTAAAATTCAGTAAGAAAGGCATGCAGGAGGACTCATATCAAAAGAACTAAAGTTCAAAAGGCACAAAAGTGCAGGTGGCATGGGAATGAGGAACAAAAGGATAATACTGTTTACTAACTGTTACAATCCTGTGGTGTCAAAGCTGGAAACTAGCAAAGGATAGGAAAAATAAGCCTCACTTATTTAGCCTCAAAAGAGTTATTCAGACTTGCAATATTTCTAATGTTACCATTTCCCAAAAAATAGACTACTTCTCAATGGTTTAAATGCTTAAGTTGGCCAGCCCAGGGATACAAACATCTAGAAGATTTCAACTTTTATTCAGACGGTCTTGCATTGGGAAGGAGTTAATTCAGAAATCTGGGGTTCACCAGGTAGTCACCAATTGTTGGAGCTGCAACAATTTTCCCAAAATTCCAAAAAAATTTAGGACCCTCCTTTTGCTTGAATTAGTTTGATTGTCTTCTTGGATTTGGTTTGAGAACGTTTCAGAAAGACTTGCTTATGCTTGGATTGATCTACAGCTATTTTTCAATTTTCTAAAATGATTAAGAATTTCAATTATTGATCAAACCTTCATCATTTTCTTTTAATTGCGTTTGAAGCATGCTTGAATCAGAAGGTATTTTGTTTTGATCTTCCGCCATTGCGGGTGAATCTTCGTTTTGGTCTTCCGCCGTTGCGGAAGGAAATGCGTTTTCGTCTTTCAATCCTTCGGTCTTTCACATCAGCTGATTTTTGGGTTTATATCGGAAAGACTTGTCGTTTCTTTCCCCACCATTGTAGATGGATTTTTAGTTCTAACTTCGACTTTGCTCTCGATTCAGTTGGCGAAATCGGCTAGGTTTTGGTTTTGCATTGGAACCATTGTCACTTCTGCTTCCGCCATTGCGGATGGGTTTCCGGTTTGAATTCGATTGTTTTTTCCAATTTCTTTGATTCTACGTCGGATGATTTTGGTTTCACATCAAAATTTTTTATGACTTTTTCCTCCGCCGTTGCGGATGGTGCACCGTTATCTCTCCATATTACTTTTGGTTTCTGACTCCCGCTCGCCGTTGCAAATAGATCTATGGTTTGGTCTTTCGCTATTGCGGAAAGAAATGGCCTTTCATCTTTCGATCTTTTAGAGCTTTGATCATCTTCCATTGCGGAAGAAAGTTGGCTTTCAGTCCCCAATCTGAAGTGGTCCGCCATCCGATATGTTTGACCCCGCGGAAGGCTTAGAGCTTTGATCGTCCGCCGTTGCGGAAGGAAGTTGGCTTTCAACTTCTGACTCATAGGCAGACCGCCATCCGATATTTTACCCACCGCACGTGCCGACCATATATATATATATATATATATATATATATATATATATATACGGGGACGGTGTATTGTTATTCTATTGTTATTTTTAAAACCGTCGAGCACTGTCGTTGTCGTGCGTGTCGTTCTCACGAGCTGCGAAGGATCTCGTTGCTGGTACCCACGTCCAGGTGGTTCGACTATGTATGTTTGACTACTCATCTTCTTGATTGATCGCATTGCATTGCCAGGTAGGCTCATTCTCCTTTTCCCATTTCCATTTTGGTATTTGGTTAATTGTTTTCTACGGTTAAGGTGTTGGGTGCGGCCGTTTCCTTCATCCCGTTATTTTTTATGGCTATTTAGTTGGGGTTTTTATCTTAGTTGTCTTGGGAGGGGGCGTTTCGACTCATTGAGTGAAGTTTTCCCATGGATTTTAGAGTGACCCTATGCATAGAAAGTGAGGGGGTTTGGCGCAGACTGTCGTTACGCTGTCTGCGCCAAAGCACCCTGCATAATGATGGAGATAGGTTTTCTATGGACTTCCTTGGGGGTTTGGGACTGTTGGTTCCATTTTTGGCTTCTGTAGAGGTCGAAACCAATCATTCTTGTCATGTGTTCCATGCACCCCTTTCGAGCTCAGTGGTCAAACCCCAGCCGGCTTTCACCTTTGCATTTTCACGCGACCCCGTTGAGCTCAGCGTCGATTTCCCAGCCGAATGAAAGGGTTACGCCACTATTATTAGTTTATTAACCAGAAGTGCGTGGGAATAGTTTTTTTAAGGGGTCATTGAAAAGCTGCGTAGCTGCTACTGTCTTTCCCGTGCAGCGAAAGGACCATGGCATGCATAGAAAGCCGCAATGTGTTGCAGATTAATGTAGTTTTATTGCTGTTTTGAATTAGTTGATAGAATTGTTTAAATTCCTACAGTAGTGGTAGATTGCACATTTTACTGTTTTCCATCATGCTACATATAAACAAAGTCTCTAAAAACTGCCCATTGGGTTTAATAATTATTCTGTTAGTCAGGCCATTTCAGTCTATACATGCATATACTTGCTTCATTGATTGATTGCTCTCATGTTAAAACATAGAAGAAACCACACACTGAACATTGTCATATAAATATCTGCAACTTGAATTGCTTAATGTTACAATGTTATATATGGCAGGAAGAATTCGATTCCACCATGTACAAGAGGCAAAAGAAGAAGGCCCCTATGGTCGAAGAAGAGCCCGAAGTAGAGGTTGTCACCAAGTCATAGTACGTATATGAGGATACTAAATTTATTTTTGGTGTTGAACCAGAGTACCAGTGGGGTGAAATATACAGGCTGATCACCCAAAGAGAGGTCCCTGACATGGGCTTAGAAGAAGAGTCCATATATGAAAACATTGAAAGATCTTCCCTTATGAAGGTCGTCACCAGGCCAGAGCTGTTCCCCTGCTCTGAGGTAATTGGATGGATTCTACCCCAGGCAGATGTAACCACAATGATTCTGGAAAATGTTGAAAGACAGGGCTATGCTGCATTTAGCCCTGGATATGTGGCATTGACTTATCACCTACCAGAAGCCCAAGTATTCTTATCTGATGATTGGCTGAAGAGCATTAGAGTGGACCTGGTAAAGACTCTTAAGAGAATGTTGCTGCAGGGAAAACATTACCGATACAGACCGACGGGTGAGTATGATACAACGAGCTTGAGGGCTCCCTACAGATTTATAGCTCTAATTCTTAATAGGGTCTTTGGGAGAGCTCATGGCATATTTTTCAAGCTAGAGTGGATACCCATCATTTTTCATGTGGCAACCCAAGGGACAATCTTCAACTGGGCCAGCCTGGTATCAAGCAGTCTTTCTTCTTGCTTGGCCTCAGCCTTGGGAGGAGAGTCCCAGAAAGGTCTGAATTTTATATGAGTTCAATACTCATAGACTAGATACTATGTAACCATCCTTTCCCTAGTCTTAGGTGCATCTGGGACAGGGAAAGAATGCATGTCTATGCTGCTTATAGACCATTGTGGGCACACCAGTACCACAACCATTACAGAGAGGTCTGTGAGCACTTCATTATGCCACTATACACACTCATTTTCTCGAAAGAGTGTGATTGTATGTCGGAGGAGGCCATGCAAGTGATACAAGATTATGCAGACTACTATTTGACCGAACATGGCTTGTACTTCAGGATGTTTGGAGGCTCAAGAGCACATTCCCTGCTGCCCAAATACACAACTGATTACATTGTCCATAAGAAAGTAGTCAAACAAGTGTTCTTGGATGGAATAGGCAGCTTCCTATTCGAACATAAGAAGACTGCTTATCCTCCCTTGCCTTTCAGACTAGGAAGCTACAGGTTCACTAAGGTGAAACAAGCTGGTGAATTCGTAGAGGAGCTGGAAAGGTTCCATTTTGGTGAGATTCCCTATCACAGAAATGACTCCCATGGTAAAGTTGCAGAGCATTGTAAAGAAAACAAGGTGCATTTTGAGTATACTCACCATTTTGATAGGGAAGAATCCATCTTCCGAAATGCCCCGAACATGACAGCACTGAAGAGGAGATTCATGAAGAATATCACCACCAAAGGTGGAAATGGGGATGAACAGGCTAAGGCTGAGGAAGAAGCCAAAAGGAGAAATGAAGAAGCTCAGAGGTTGGAAAAAGAAGCTGCAGAATGGTTGCACAGTGAAGAGGAAGGGAAAATAAAAGCTGCTCAAGAAGCAGCTGAGAAAGCAAAGGAAGCAGCCAAAGAAGCAAAAGAAGCAACTAGAAAAGCAACTGAAGAAGCGAAGAGAAAGCTCGATGAAGAGCTGCAAAAGCAGGAGGTAGAGAGGAAGAAGCTGACACAGACTGAGATAGAATAGTAAGCTTCTAAAATAGCTGGAGGGCAGACCCAATATTTTGAGAACCCCGAAGTTCAGGATCCAGAAGTACCTGCCGCCAGCACCCCGATGGTCCCCACTCTCAAATTGGTTCCTTTTGTGCAGAAAAAAGGAGAAGAAGTCCCCGATTTCAACACTGTTTATTATGATAGGGAAGAAAAAAGAATAATGAAGAGAACAAAAAGGAAAGTAGAAACAAGAAGTATGCCTGGAAAAATGATAACGGATACGGCTGTTATGTTAGGAACAGACCAAGATCCAAGGCTCACCCTAAGAGCTGGGACTACACTTCTCCATGCCTCAGAAGATAACATGGAAAAGGTAATAACTGACTTGGAGATGTCCAAGAAATCCTCTGCTCAGTTGAAAGATACATTGAGGAAAGAGAGGGAAGAAAGCAACAGGATCAAGAGGAAATATGATGATCTGCAAAGGGAAATGAAGTCCTCAAGAGCTGAAGTACAGGCCCTCCAAGGAGAAATACAAGTTCTGGAAACAACACAGGAGTCTCTAGAGAGAGTACAGAAAGAATATCAGGAGTTAAGAACTGAAAAGGAACAGCTACTGGAAAAGGTGGAGGAACTATAAGAGAAGCGAAAGATCCTTTTGGAGGCCAATACGCTACACACCCAAGAACTGAGAAAGGAACATCAAGAATAGGTTTCTTCTTTGAAAACTGCTCTAGAGGAAGCAAGAGAACAGCAGGTTAACCTCCAACCATTCAAATAGCACGTCTTGGCCCAAAAAACCAAGATGCTGCAGTTACAGACTGCTGTTGAAGATGAGAGATGTAGAGTGTTGCAAATCGATGGCAGATTGGAAGAAATCTTGGAAACTGCATCTTATTTTGTGGACAGATCTCAGGACATCCTAGAAGTCCTGACTACAAGAATGGCGAGGATGGATAACAACGAAGATACTCCAGCAGATCTACCATCAAAAGACCAACATGCCCTCAAGCGGGACTATAACCTAGTGGATTTTTCCATCAACACCGCTGAAGATTTCAAGAAGGCAGTTAAAAAGACAAAGGGATTATGCACTGATTTTTTCAGAAGATTCCTCATCACATACAACCGGTGCCAGGTAGAGGCTGAGAAGAGGCTGGATGATTTCCTAGACCATGATTCATTTATGGAAATGTTGCAGAAAAGACATCAGGATGAAGAAGCAAGAATGCAGCACATTAAGGCCATTGATGACCAAATTTTGAGAAGTGAAGTAGGCCATTCAGTAGTTAGTGTGCAGATCTTGGAAGACCAGATCCGTTTAAGCACAGCCAGAGTGGAAGCCATAAAGAACCAGGCCGAAAAATTTGAAATCAACATTCAGTTTTTGGAATCCTGCGCATTTGAAGGCATTGCCTCTGATGCTGCATCATGGAAGAAGTTTTTAGATGCTCAAGTGGGACCCTCCTCATGAAGGATCGGTCATTATTCTAATTTGTAACTATTTTGTAAAACATTTAAAGAAAAGTAGAACGTTGGGAAACGAGGGGTTGGGAAGCCCAAAGGTCACTTTGGGCAGCCCAACAGTCAGACCCTTTTGTATAAAGGTAAAAGACTTAGAGGGAAAGAAAGACATTTTCCCCAGTAAGACTGGTGAAGACATATTGTAAGAAGAACTATTTCCTTTTGCAATAGAAAATTACAGTTTGCTTGTTGGAAAAAGCTTGGTGGAATATTCAAATGTTGTACTATGGATTTGTTGAAGAGGAACTATTTCATTTTCAGCTTTGTGTCCATTAACTGTGAGACCATTCTAACTCATTGAACCCATGTTCTTGTATGAATGTTTCCCAGTTTATTTTATGAAGATTTCCACCATGAGTAATGTATGCTACTTATGAAATAGTTGGCTATCTGATTGTTGAAAACTATTTAATCTTTCATGCGTTGTAGATAAGAATATCAGCTACCTGTAATTTCTGTTTATAATGCATGAATAATCCGCATTACTCATAAATAAATCATATTCTGGCTCCCCGGGGATAGGTAGATAAATAGATGTTTAGTTCATTTCATTGCTGCATATGTGATATAGGATGCATGAGAGCCTTAAGATGAGAGGTAAGAACTTGCGCATCACATTGTGACTGCCCCTTGCATCCTCATCACCCCGCATGGTTAATTAGGCATTTGCATATAATAATAAAGTCAAAAATACAAAATTACAAAAACTCAATGGACCGAGCCGCAACCGGTAAAACCTTTGTTTTGTTACTTGACCTACAGTAGCCGGACTGCAAACCAGACGGATTCCCCATACCAAACAGTCAACGGGCTAGTTGGGAATGTTGATTGGGGAGAATCCCTTTCTGTTGTTGCCTGCAAATTTGCAGGCCTCAACAAGTTCTAGCATAAATAGGTACATCTTGAAGAGCTTGAAGGAGGGGGATTTTAACATAAATATTTCTTAACTCTCCTAGGAGGTTAAACTGAGGTTGCTTCCCCGCCCTTGGTAGCATTAATCTCTCAGGGTACGATGGTTTCCTAATCAGCTGGGTAGGCTGCGCATTGCCAGATTTATCTTTGGTGTTTCAGTCGTCCCATCTAAGGGATGCTTAGCATCTTCAATAATAGGAATTGTATCGGACGGATGCTGTGGACTCACCCCTTCTTCATGCACAGAAGGTGGAGCATCTTCTGTAATTACAGGTTCTACTATTTTCCCTGATCATAAACAAATATCACTGCAAGGTACAGGGGAAAGAGAGCAGGTTGGCATGTTGATAGTCTCCAATTGATGGACTATTTTATTATTCAGGTTAGGATTAGGTTGGGCAGGAAACTGAGGTCGTATTGGTGCATTAGGGACAGAATTATTCTGCAACTGCAGCTGCGACTACTGAGGAGGGTATTGAGGAGAGTATGACAACTATTGTGGTGGTGGTTGTTGAGGAAACTGGTTCCCTGGATGGAAATTCTTCCATCCAAGAGACCATGAAGTAGGTTGGTGTGGTGGCTGTGTCCAGGGATTCCATGAATTATAATTTTGTATTGCAGGCTGGGAAGGATTCCACTGAGCATAATTTGAAGGGAACTGTGTATTCACATTTTTCATATTATTCCAATTGTTCATATTATTCAAAAATGGAAATGCGTTTGGGGGCATACCTTGGTTTTAAGGCTGCCAAGGTTTCTTCTGTGCAATGAAATAGGTCGATTCCACCTCTGGAGTTGATTCCTGCAGGACAGCCTTCACTTGGGGAAGTGAGGGACATTCTTTCGTGTCATGGTTCAACTTGCACAACTGACACACCTCTACTTTATCAAGCGGGCACTCCCTCAAAGGATGGTTCTTTCTACATCGAGGGTAGAACACACCTAGTGTGAGATCTTCCACTGCCTGTTTTTTTTTCTCCTTCAGGACGTCGATCTCCGAGGAGATAGAGCTCATCATTTATTTTTTGAAATTTTCAAGGAGATTTCCTATCTCTGCACAGGTGGCTCCTCCATTAGATGACTTCTAAGTTCTGTCGAAGACATCGCGTTCTAGATTATCCCGTTTGTCCTGCCTGTTGTTCATGGAAGATCCCCTGGAGTACCTCTTACATAATTCCACAATATTTCCAAAAGATTCCTTGGAGATATCTCCCTTTCCTAACAGGTTTAACATATCTAAACAATCATCCCTAATCCCATGAAGCAGGATTATCTTGAGCACATCTAGCCCCATGTTCGTCTGCCCAGCTCTTTGCACGTTGTATAAAAGCCTTTCTACAAAATCTTCCAGACTCTCTTCCTCCTTCTGCACCATTTTGAACAATTCTTCTCTTTTGTCCTTGGTGTCACAATATTCCTGATATTTCTCTAGGAACACCTTTTTCATTCTGTCCCAATTAGCGACAGTTCCTCTGCCTAGGCTCATGAACCAGCGTAATGCATTGTCCTTCAGGGTGGCAGGGAAGAGTTTTAGCTTTTGTACATCGGTGACGTAATCATAGCTATGACAAAGGATATCGAATTCGAAAAGGAATTCATCTGGATATTCTGCCGCTCTTCCATGGAAGCGAGGCAACACGGATGGTGAGATATTTTTCATAGGGGCTGTCCCCTCTGGCTACTGAATAGGGAATTGCAGTGTAGCCACCGTTCCTTCAGGAAGGGAGTAATTTTCATGATGATATTTTTCCCCCATTGCCTATTCCTCGTCAGATTCGTGTCTGTTACTCATCTCCTCTTCTGTTTTCTCATCTTCATTCGTTCCTGCGTTCTTTTCCTTGTTCTTTCCTTCGTTATTTTCTTCGTTATTTTCCTCATTCTTTTCTTCATTCCTCGAATGATCAGTAATATTTTGGTGGAACTGCATCCACTCTTCTTTAGTTACAACCTTCCCATAAATGTGGTAGATCAGGCCTCTACCAGCAGGTCCAGTTGTACCAGCTTTGTCCTCTTCTACAGGGATATTTGAGGAAGTCGCAGCTGCTCATGTGTTCTCCACCATGGACCCTGACGCTGGCACCCCAAGATCGGCAGGGTTTCTTCTGATAGGAGTTTCTTGATGGCGAGCCCTAGTGGATGAATAAGTTCTGTCAACAAGATCGTCAATGAATGTCCTTCTGCCCAATTGTGGACCTCTACCGCGACCCAAGCCACCTGCACTGTTAGTATTTTGTGGGGTTTTGGGAGTTGAAAGATGATCATGCTTTAGCCTTCTCATATTCATGCAACCCAAATCATTACAGCAAAGAAAGTAGAAAATAATGACTAGAAACAATTACAAAATGCAACTAATGATGGTGTTTAATTTTTATCCTTCCCCGGCAACGGCGCCAAAATGTTGAGCACCCTATATGCAAGTAGATTGCTTCCAACGTACAGAGTGTACAATATTTATTGTCAACCCAGGAAAGTCTTGTATTTCAAGGATAAAATGCACAATATATGCTTAAACACAAAGTCACTACAATTGAACAATACTATCCTCTGTTCCACTATGCTCATCCCAAGAATCTGTGTAATCCCATTTATCTTCTAAATGCTACAATCACAATTACCTTCTGCTATGCTAAGAATGGAAAGATAAAAAATAATATCCAAATTACAATTGCAGATGAAAGGAAATCCTATTCGCATCCCTGAATAATTAATTCACCTATTCAATCTAATTACTCTAGAAAACCACAAGCGTAAATTGAATATTGATCTAGGAATGCAAATGCAAATATTGAGTCGGCTACTCTAAGAAACTGAAGTGCAAAAATGAGATTCGGTAATCATAACAATAAAAACAAGTTGTAGAGATTCATGGAACAACAACTAAAGATCTCAGGATGAATAGAGCTGTTACAGTTACCACACGAATTGCATAAAAGGTAATTACCTACTCATTCGACTGTCACACTATACCACTACAGATATTCAAGGAATGCAATCACAACACACTGTAAATCAATACTTACTATAGCTGCTTATGAAAGAAATGGGATCAACATAACATCACATGACAAATGAATTAAAAATTCCTAATTTAACTCAGCAATCTCTGTGGAAGGCAGGCCCAGCCTTCACACAGAGACGCTGGTTGAACAAGCATAAAAACCCTTAAATCAGAAGTGACTCCTTGTATTAAAAGATAGAGTGGTTACACACTTCCTTCTCACAGCTAATACAGTAAATGAATTATATGTTCAGCCACCCCCTGGGTCAAGACAATTCTCCATATTTATACCATGTGGATTGTAACATCTGATCCTATTATGGGGAAGCCATGAATATCTCTGATCTTCAGGCGCCCTAAATGATGGTAGCTGTTACAAACATGGCATGATAAGAAAATAGAAAGCATAGGAAAACTGTTAATCGCCCCATGAGTAGTGATATTTCCTGATTACAACTACACCCAAGCAGCAATGTACTATGGATCTCCAAATATGGCGCATTCTATTATAGCTTCCTTGTCACAACTTTGTCTGAGATATTGCATTAGAACTGCATGCCTTGGGTGATGATAGGATGGATGAGGATCAACTTGAGCAGTGAATATCCATCCTTTTCGAGACTTGTTCAGCCCAATCTTCCTGCAGTCCACTTATCTCAAACTACATTTATAAACCATAATATGTTAGCACATTTGAAAGATACACAGCGTTAATTATCACAATCATAAGTATTAATAAAATAAAGCAATGACCAATCATACCTTGGTAGTTTGAAGAGTAGAGTGGGGATAACATGTCTGATTGGTATGCTGAATGGGATAGGATAGGGGAAGAAGAGGTAATTAAGGGTGGTTAAAAGAGGCCATTTCTGGGCTTAACACTAATGATGAAGACCTAGAGTTTTGATGAACGTACCTCAGGATTCACTTTCAACATTAGTGAACTCCTTTGCTTCAGTTGTTGATTATCACCTATTGATTGACAAACTGTTGAATCCACTCCATGTTCAACTTCAACCTACATTTATTCACATGGCTTGGATTGTACTGGTTCTTTGGGATTGTTTATGAAGACCTTAGTTCCTCATTTATGGACTAAGTTGCGCAAGATTATGTTCCACTTATGTACACAGCTTCCAGATCTTTGAAGACTCATCATTATTGTATATTATGGCTTTGATCCACCTTTGTAATATACGTGGTCTTGTACCTGTATCATATGATGTACTCAAATTTTGTAAAGGAGCTACTGTTCCAGTATATTGAACATAACATCCTCAGATATGACTTTGTATATGACATTATTATGTATTTGTTTCAGGTGCTACCTCTGCTCCATTGGATTTTTGGGTTCTCCAAAGATAAAGATTATAATGTATTTTGGCCATTGCTTCCCTTTGACCTCACACATTAGGGGGCATCTGTTATCAACCCAAATGGCACTTCTTCGTTCGAGTGCCGACATTTCATATGTTGGCACACAAAAGGACATTTATGGATTGAAGGTTTCCTAAAACACTATAGATGGGCATGTTATGAAATACATTCACTATCCATATAGCTTGCCATTTTTACCTTTTCATATGTCAATTGATGTACATGAATTTTCCTATAAGCAACCCACATACATACACGACTTTTCCTACAGCATATCATGTACTGTACATGAGTATTGTCATTACAACCCGCGTACATATCTATACGTTGGTTTTCCTTATAGCAACTTATGTGTTATGTGTGGGTTCCTAGTATCAATACTCGTGTACACCTTCCTTTGACATTAGAAATAATAAATCCCAATTAATGGAGATGTGTTAATCCCTAATCAATAACTATCTTAACTGTCTCAACCTCCTCAACCTTCGAAACTGCTCTATTTTCCTAAGTATAAATAGAGGCCTTGGGGAGGGAATTGACCAATCATACTTGGAGAGCAAAGTTATGCTAGTGGTATCTATTCAGAAGTATTTGGAGCAATAGAAATCAGAATCCTTTGGTTGCAAAGGAGTCCTTGTTTTAGGGATTGGGTTGTACACTTATCTCATTCACTATTGTTAATAAAGAGAATCCTTCTTCCAACTTTGTGTTGAGTCACTTTCATGTGTCATGGTTTGATGAATATTTATGATTGAGCACTCTATATATTGTTTATCTAACTTGTCATATAAACATGCATAAGTTTGTACTTGGAGGATTTTCTCTTTGCAGGTGAAGGAGGTGCATCCCTAAAAGATTTGGAGAAGGAGCAGGATGGAAGCAGACAAAGCTTGGATCAACCATCATTACTCGGGTGAGTCCATCATATCTTCCTATTTCCTATCTGTACTTTAAATCTGATTGTCTGCAAGTTTTAAGAGTACGTTGGTAACCCCAGACCTTCGGTTATAAGGTGTTTATTCCTGAACAACACATATATAGAAAAGTGACTTGCATTGAACAGGAGACTCTGTGACGAGACGTCACATCAATACTCAGTAACGATTGTCAAAGAGGGAAATGAAGGCATGGTTGACATCACAATTAATGATAGCACATATGAAAGGCAGGGTGACAGAATTGATGATGTATTTAGCACACACATGAATGATTAAGTCATAATGATGCACCTGAGTGAGTCATGATGGCATCTAAGCCAAAGTCAGTGTTATAAGCTGAGGGTTACTAGCGGAATCAACTCCATTAGGAAGTGCTACACTAAGAAATGTTGTAGGAGAGTTGGGTTGGGTCGTTGAATGAAGCTCCACTGCGTAAGGTAGTGGTGGTTGAAGGGGTAATGCAGGCCTCTCTTGATACAGGGCAGCCTATGAGTGAGAATGTTATCTCAGCAAAAATTGATGAACAAGTTGTGAGTATGCGGGTTAGTTTGGATGAGATATAAGTCTCTGGCGAAGTCATCCTTGGATATATTTCTCCCAGTTGGTCCGAGGTGCCCACTAAGACACCCATGAGGAATCCAGATAGGATAAGAGTTCCTGCCCCACTTGACTAAGTCTGTAGGAACAAGGAACCGGTTCAACTTTAGGTAGCATAGGATGGGCTCGAAAGGACCAAGTGAGCAGTAGTGGGATAATCCTGAATGTAAGAAAGGACAAAGTGGACAAATGCAGGGATGCATATTTAGCCGCAAGATAGTTCTTGAAGGGAGACATCAAATGGAGAATGATGTAGTATTCACAGAATCCGGTGCACAACGGAATTGTAGGTTACATAAGTCCAAAAGTTTGCTAAGGTCTGCTACAGTTGATGTTGAGGGAAGTAGTTACAGTCAACTGTGAGTCAGCATATATGGAAACAGTTGCACACTAGTGCATATGTGATAGTTTCTGCACTTCAGGATCATGGAAGACACAATTTCCAGCTGACGTGGCTCAAGGATGAGCAACAAGACTGTGTTGGGGGCCTGTTGGTAGGGGGTTGGAGATAGGTTGTGAAGCATCTAGGATGTTACGCATACTCACGAGGCACCGTGCAAGGAAAAGATAGCGCAACAGGCGAAAAATAATCCACTTTTATGTCATTTTTGTACTCATTGACCATTTCTTTAGAATATTGGTCCTTAGTGGTTAAATTAGTTAGAAGTTGTTAGAAGTGGATCTTGAATGTAAAGGTGCAAGCCTATATATAGAATTAGAATTGAAAATGTAAGATATACATGATACAGGACAGATACTAATATCCGCTAACCGATATCCATATTGAATATTGCATTATTTTGTGGGTTGATCATTATCTGGCTATGGAGAAGTACCGTATGTTTTGGGATCGGTTGCGCAGAAGTAATATGAAATGATGGATGTTACTCTGAATTGCTATTGTATTTTATCTCTTTTATTTTCCTATGTATTGCAATATCAATGATGGATGTTTTATGGATTTGGATTATGAATGAATAATATACTGCTATGATGAATAAGAAAATGATGCAATCTTCTTAGATCTGTGGTTATACTGATAGATCTGTGATGAATGTTGTGATATATGATGAATGGATCTGCTAGATTTGATAGTTATGCTGATAAATCATTGATGCCTTGATCCTCCTCCTTACTACTGGAAAATTGGTTCCGATAGCTCTCCCTCGAACATCTTAGGTGAGACTTCATCCACTTTGCAGGTGTTGTCGGGGAGGGTAAAACTTGTCTAGATGGTGCTCAGGGAGATCGCACTAGTTGGGCTTCGACAGAACAAGAACCTATGTCGAAAATCCTTTGTTGGTGGGTTTTGGCCAACAAATTCTAGCACAATTGTCGATAATCGGATCAATATGTGAAGTTGAAAATTTGTCTTTAAGACAAGCTTTGTTCAGGTCTTGAAAATCGATACAAACTCTAATGGTGCCCTTATTTTTGTTTATAGGGACAATGTTAGATACCCATTCCGTCAAGGGTATAGGATAAATAAATCCTTCCTTCAAAATATTTTCTACTTCAGCTTTAATAGTTGCGGCCTTTTGGGGATGGACTTGATGTAATTTCTGCCTGATAGGTCTGGCTGTGGCATAGGTTTTAATTTCATGAACCACAATAGACGGGTCTATCCCAGGATCCTCTTCATAAGTCTAGGAAAAAATATCTTGGAATTCTTTGAATAATTCTCTATATGCTTCAGTTTCTTCCGTCGAGCAGTTCTACCTTACGTGAAGATGCTCAATGGTTCCAAGTTTGACCGATATGTCAATTGGGATTGTTTTAGTAATTTTGCATAGATTTCCTTTGGATTCTATATTTTGCAACATTATATGTGTTTGTGGATGGGTGACAATATCAATACTGATAAGAGATTCAAGTTCAAAACCCATCGAAGTGGCGTTGGGAAGAAAATAAGATCGATGATGATGATCTTCCCATACAGGTTCACTCTCACTGATTATCTCCATGATGGACTCATCCAAAGGAAAAGTATGTGTGAGATAATCTAGAGTGGGAAGAGAGGGTTCTAACCAGTAAGGCAGGTGGTAAGGATCTGAAGCCATGAGATGAAGGTCATCAATATGGTCATCAGAAATAGATTGTATAGCATTGTACATTGCTTCATGTGGTCGAATGGAGGATGACTCAACAATTTCTTTTCCCTTGGTGCTATAGCTAGTTGTGGAAATAATATTAACTATCACCACTTCTGTACTAGTGGGGGCTGATGGAAACACACCCATAATGGTGGTGTATTTCAGCATACATATCCCAATTAACTGATAAGGAGGAGGGAACTGATCTAGCATAGGGATGTTATTCGTCATAGGGGTTGTAACATCTGGCGTACAATAGTCAAGTTGATAAATAGTCACAATATTCCCCATATGTGGAAATTGGAGAGTTCTAAATACTGTCGAAGCAATAGTGGTCATAACATAAAACCAATTTCTCCCCAATAGAATATTGTAATCTAATGGGGCATCAACCACTTCCACTTGAATGGAAATAGTCTTTCCCCCAAGCTCGAGTGAAAGTGCTAGAAATAGACCATGGGGATGGAAACCTCATCCATTGAAATCTTCTAAGGTAGTAGGAAATTTCATAACCTCAGGAGAACCAACGGCTCTCCAATAGGTTGTAAACAATACTGAAGTCGAAGATCCCTCATCCAGGACAGTCCGATGGACCTTTCTCCAAAACACTCTGGAGGCAATCAGAAAGGCGAGTTGGTGAGGCAATATAAATTTATAGTTCTCTACGTTGAAATGAATCAAGTTGGTATTATGTGGGTCTAATCCCCCCAAAGCTGTTAGTAGGTTTTTATGCTGCGTTGGACAACTTTGGAGTACCTTAAGGGTAAACATTGCGCAAGGTGACTGACCTAAATATTCAACAACATTATAGAATCGTGATGCTTGTGTAATGGGATTGAAAACAGGCTTCCTGAGGGTAGCCTTAGGTGGTCATAAAATTAAATCAAGATTAGGTTTTTCGATCACGAGAGGGCCATTAGACGAAGATGGAGGGGAACTAGTAGAAGGAACTTTCTTGAAAGAAGGATTTTTGTCCTTCTTCTCTAATGTCATCATATGACTAACTACAAGTACTCAAATTGATTGTATCGGAAGACATCATTCTGATTTCTTTTGTAGAATTGGAGGACCCCTGATTAGACATGCGGTCTATCATTTGTTTTTTAAAAGGAAAAGGATTAATAAGAACTTTTGGTGTGGGGTTACTCTTCAAAATTTTTCTAATCTCATCATGACGAGGACATTCTTTCGTGAAGTGATCTCCTCCACACAATAAGCAGGGATATTTGTCTTTCCTCTTCCCTTAATCATTCTCATTGGTTGTTGGTTTAGGATTCTCCTGTTGGTTTCTAGGTTTCTTGTTTTTACCTTTTCCCTTTTTATTATTTTTAGGTTCCTATGAACTTTGAATAGCATTCACCTCAGCAAAAACTTTCAATAGGTTGTGTCGAATGGGATTGTTTATCAACTTGGACAAATCAAGTAAGTCCAAAGTTGCCAGGAAAGGTAATTACTGATTAGGTTCCACATACTGGTAATATTGATAAGGCATATATGTACCAGTAGGACCATAAGCTGAATGATATAAAGTTTTTTGATTTGGTTGATTAGATGATGAACCTCTTAACGATTCCCCTGAAGGGGGTGTCCCCCTAGGAGGTGGCCCCCTAGGAGGTGGGCACCCAGGAGATTGGCCCCCAGGAGGCGGGCCTCCAGGAGGCGGTTCGCTAGGTGGTGGTCCTCTAGGTGGTGGTCCTCCATAAGGTGGACCTCCATGTGATGGAACCCTAGAAGGTGGTCCCCCGGGTGGTGGTCCTCCTGAAGGTGGGACTCCAGGTGGTGGTCCTCCCAGTAGTGGTCCTCAGTAAGGTGGACCTCCACTAGGTGGGCCACCTCTTGGTGGACCTCCCAAGGGTGGGCCACCATAAGGAGGCCCTTTGACACCTCAAGTAATAAGAATAGGAATGCCTCCCATTTCCAGCATGTAAGACCAGTTAGGTTTCCCCCATAGTGTGAACGTGTTTCCAGGGTAAGGGATTCTAGAATACATAGTTCCTGTAGATGTAGGTTGATAATTCGTGTTTACTACAGGTAATTAATTTGCTGAGTAACCATAACCCCAAAAATTTAGGTCATACCCCTAAATGGAGGGTTTACCATATTGGTGTGGGTAGGAGGAACATACACTACGGATTTCCCTGCAGTAGAGGTCTACCTAGTACCAGTAAAAAATCCACTAACTGATAACATAGCTCACATTAGGGGTTTCCCCCTAGTGTTAGAATTTACAAACACCACTTGAGCTAAGGATTTTCCCCCAGCTATAGAGGGTATGGGAGGACTAGCAACAAACCGAGGATTTAAAAATGTAGCGTTGGAGGTTTGACCCAGATCTCGAGGAGACAAACCAAGAGATGGAGCATCATCAGAAAGGGGAATATATCCAAAATGCCATCGGTCTATCAAACGAGGTAAAAGAGTCGATATAGGTTCTTTATGAGGTACACGGGTAGCTAAAACCATGTCCATCCCCTCTTGAAAATTGTGAGCACAACTAAGTGACTCTTGAATTCTCCTATATGCATCCTCATTGAGAGGAGGGTTTTCAAAAGAGGGTCTAATAAGCCCAAATTCAGAAATGTCTTGACCCATACAGGTTCTCCAAAAAGGAGCATCAGGGACATACTCAATTTCATTTATAATAACATTTCGACCTTCCATCGGAGAATGAAAATAAGTGTCACCTATAGGAGACTGTTGGACCAAGGGAGTAACATAATAAGCAAATTGATCTCCACTTTCTATAACTGTATTCCCCCCCCAAGGGATCTAGTTGCATCTCCTTAGTCTGTGGATTCCATTGGGCCTTCCCCTATTACAGGTGGAAGTGGGGTGGTAAGCCCTGGTTTCTTCTTGATCGTCTCAACTAAAACCTAGCCAGATTGTAAAAGTCACTAAAACCTAATCTAGGGTATCAAAACTAAGAAAAATCACACAAAGGATTCTCCTACACAGAATACAGGCCATAAGAAAACTTAAGTGATAGGATCAGTTCAAAATACTTGGTCTCTCACCAGGATTGTCAAGAAGGTGAAACTTACAATATACTCAAGGTACGTGCATAGTAATCTCCCCGAGTGTTGTTCTTAGTGTATTGCTCCAAACAAGATGACCAAATTGTTTTTATTAGTTGGACAAGGAATCCTAGTAGGGTCTCTTGATATACACAAGGTACGTGGGAGCTCAAATCGATAGTAGTGTTTTCTAATGCACAATCATCCATAAGGGGCCTTTCGATATAAAATCAAGTACGTGAAGTACCTTCCTATATACCTCAAGGGTATGTGAAAGGTCGTTTGATAAACCGACAGTCGGTGGATGAACTGCATGAGTCCCGAGTTGTAGTGCAAGAAAATAACGAAAGCTCCTACGTTTTACGACGCCCAAGCACATCACTAACTTATCACTCAAATTTATATACACTTTTAGACATATAACTACCATTGATTTTAACTTGAGAGGTTAGGTGAATGCATGGAGTTTTGACAGAAATGTAAAGCAATGCAAATGTGAAATGCAAATATTTTCAATTTACCATTCAAGACATGCCTACCTATGGGAAGGAGAGAGTATTTTTCTTTTCAATTTTTTGTTTTTAAACCAAAAATTTTCCCAAACAACTACAATAAACCAAACTTTTTCTGAGAAAGAGAACAAGAAACAAACTTCAAACTGATTGTGAAAGCAAACAAAATAGGGTAAGATCTCTTTTTCTAAGAAGAAAGACAAAACACAATCAAAGGTATAATCAATACTTTTTCAATTTTTCTTTTAAAAACTAGAAAGATCTAACTTAAAACCACTAATATTTTTCTTTTGATGAGATTGGAATGTAAAATAAAGAGAATAAAGATGGAGATCTGAAAGATGATGAGGCTAATCAGAGGTCTAATAATTCGTCTTCAAACAATAATATATGAACAAAGTCTCAACAAAAAAATTTCTTCTTTTTTAATGCAAAAATAAGTCCTTCACAAACTTTAATGAAAAATAAAAACAAGAAACCAATCAAGCAAATATTTATTTTCATATTTGTCTAACAATAATACTGAGATCTAACTGATTCTAAGCTCTCAAACAACACTCCTTTCAACAAATTCAAAACCAAGCATATAAGCCAATGAAAAGATGAGTCTATCCTAGCTCTTTGATTCCAACAAAATAAGCCTTTTATCACATCAAATTTAACATTGAAACACTAATATTTCTTTAACACAAACCCAGACACTTAGAACTGAAAGCAACTTAACGAAAATTTTTACAAAAACTTTGGAAAAACAAGTTTGGAAAGACCTACCTGGCACCGCTTCTAGAGGGTCATTGACAGAGCGGTTCTGCACGAGCACCGCTTCCTGATTACTGATCACAGGTGGTGGCACCGTGTTCTGATAACCAATTTCAGGTGGTGGTACCGCTTATTTCCCGTTGTGCATGTGCGGTTCCCCGTAGATGTCCAAAAACAAAAAAATGGCGAAAAATAAAAATTAAATCACTATGAAACTGGCATGTAAATCATGAATTAATAGTAACTGAAAGCACATAAATTTAGAACAACCCAAATCTAAATAGATTTGAATATACCAAACCAAAATCCCACTAGATCAGCTGGTGGATTTTATTGAACTGATAAAGAAAAAGAGCTTGGATTTTGGACAAGAGTTTGAAAATACTAAGGAATATCATATCAACTGAAGCTCTTCCCCAGTGGAGTTTCTAGATTTGCAGCTAGGATTTTTGCACCTCCTATAGATAGGAGTTGTTCCTCTAGTCTGAATGGTTCAGATCTAGAACAAATGGTACATGACAAGATTGGAATAAATTCCCTAGAATGGGTGGAGATATGTGTAGTAGAGCTTTCATCCTAGGTACAGGAAGGAATGACACCCTTCTGTCTATAGGATGGAAGGGTAGGGTTCCTGTGAGAATGGAAGAATAGAAGGAAATAAACAGAAAAAAAATGGAATCCCTCTGCACACAAGGTTAGTACTAAGCTCCACAACCCTGCATCAAACTATTAGAAAACCAAAGGACCTGCAAACAATCAATGGAAACCTGCAATAAAATGTTTAAACAACAAACCTGCAAACAAATAAGGTCAGAAAACTATAATATAATCAAAGAAAAAACATAAAAGACAAGTATACCTTCTCTGGTTGGAATGGGCCACCGTGCCCTAGCTTGGGAGAGTACATCTCAATGGATGGGGAGCTATGTCTCAATGGAGGAATGGAGGAGAGGGAGGGTGAATGGCTTGAGGGGAAAAGGGTCTCAAGGCACTCACATGGGAAGTGTAATGATAGGGAGTTGAGGGGTTTAGGGATTTTAAGCTCCTTTGAGGGTCGTGCATGGATGTCCTTGGCTGGTGTAGGTCATGTAGAGCTTAGTGAGGGATTTTTTGGGTTAACAGTATGGAATCAAGCCTATTTGATGTACTACTATAGTTGTTTCCTGTATATATGATCCTTCATGGATGTACGTTATTCCTTACAAGACCCATCGTCCTCTGCAAGAAGATCCCCTCATGCCCCCTAACGAAAGTAATCATAAGCTAAAAGAATGAAAATATTCAATTGGCTATTGATGAGTACCCGTATGTGGGTATGGACTATCATGGGGACCTCGAGATGCCTTGACCTTCAAGCTATGCATGGGGACCAATTGGTATGTATGTGTGATGTTTCTGTGTTCATATTTATACATAAAGTAGTCTAGCTGGTTGATATTTGTATGACTGCATGCATAGACTGATGGTGTATTTGTTTGCATATGTAGATATTGGTTTGCACCCGCTACCAGGGTATCAAAGGTGGGTGGTTGCGATTGCGGTGGCAGCAGTCCCTGCGGGGAACCCTCGCAGGCGATGGCAAGAAGTGGATGATTTTTTGCCATATTTGGAGTGGCTTGTTGATGGGATCTCTAATGATGGCTGGAAGAATTTGAACAATGAGCTAATTGCTACCATTCACAGTCTTCCTCCAAAGTGGACATCTATGATGAGGATGATGGATGTAGCCTGTGATTACTTTCATCAGGTGGCGTGAGGGGATCTTCCTGCAGAGGACGATGGGTCTTCTGAGGAAGAAGGTACATCCATGAAGGACCATATTTACAGGAAACAACTATACTAGTACTTCAGAGAGGCTTGATTCCATATTTTTAACCCAAAAAATACCTCACTAAGCTCTACATGACCTACACCACCCAACGACATCCATGCACGACCCTCATTTGACCCCCACACCCTCAAAAAGGCTTAAAAATATGAAAAAGGGCTTAAAAACCCCTAAAAAGAGCCAAACTAGCTCCCATGGTGGCTAAAACCTCCAAAAAGGGGCTAAAACCCCTCAAAGGAGCTTAAACCCCCCAGAGGAGCTCAGGATTGAGTGAAGGGGGCTAAAAGACCAAAAAAGGGGCTAAATCCCCAACCACGGGCTTAAAACCCTAAAAATCCCAAGAAAAAGTATAAATACAGGGGTGGGGGTCACTCTCAAATCACTTCTCATCTCCCTATCGTTATGCTGCCCATGTGAGTGCCTTGAGACCCTTTACCTCTCAATCCATTCACCCTCCCTCTCCTCCATTCCTCCATTGATCCATAGCTCCCCATCCATTGAGAGGTGCTCTCCCAAGCTAGGGCATGGTGGCCCATTCCAACCAGAGAAGGTATACTTGTCTTTTTTGTTTTTGCTTTGATTATATTTTAGTTTTCTAACCTTATTTGTTTGCATGTTTTTTGCTTAAACATTTTATTGCAGGTTTCCATTGATTGTTTGCAGGTCCTTTGGTTTTCTAACAGTTTGATGCAGGTTTGTGGAGCTTAGTCCTAACCTTGTGTGCAGAGGGATTCCATTTTGTTTTTTGTTTATTTCCTTCTGTTCTTACATTCTCACAGGAACCCTACCCTTCCTTCCTATAGACGGAAGGGTGTCGTTCCTACCTATAGCTAGGGTGAAAACCCTAGTACATATTTGGCGACCATACTAGGTCGATCCCACAGGATCCCTGGGTTTTATTTATATATTTTAGTTTTATTTTCCCTAGTTTAGTTTTCTTTCAAATCTAGATTAGATCTATCTTTTCCTACATTTTTAGTTACTGTCGAGCCTCCTCAAGGCCAAATCGAGCCCATTTGGCCACAATACAGGTTACTGTCGGCTAGATCTGGCTCAGGTTCAAAAAAATTTCACCTTTTGGACTAGGTCACTCTTGTCGGGCTCAAAGGTCTGACCAAGTCGCTCATTCAAAATCAAGTCACTCATTTAGGCCCGAAAGGTGTGACTTCATCCCAGAGACCAGATCGCTTCTGTCTGCAGTTTCTGAGCGACCCCCTCACCTATTTTCGGGAAAATTTGGTGACCCCCTCGCCACATTTTCCTCGAAAAGAGCGATCTGTCTCTCAGATTCAGATTTTAAAGATTTGGGATTGTCACTACGGCTCAACTACCTCTTTCCATCAAATCTATGTCTATTTCCTTTCAGTATTTGTTTATTTTATTACAGCATGTGTAAATCACTATTAAATTAAATGGTTAATTGGTTAATGAATCTATTTAAAGCTTGAATCAAAAAATTACTGTAGGTTTCAATTCTTAAGTTGAAATTAACATCTTGCCTAGCCCTTCCTCCTCTACCCAGCATCACCCTTCGGGGTATTTTGGGATAAGACAAAGGGTGAAGCTCGTATAGTAAAAAACACTTCACCTGTCATTTTTCTAAACCACTAAAAATAGGTGACTTGGAAGGTAGAGGGGGCGAAGACCGATGGGGGTTTCACAGCATTCGCGTCCTCCCTGTTGACTGACCTTGCATCCGGAGAGTGACCTGAGGATCTATGGATGGTCTTAGTTCCATTATGTTGAGATCCCAGCACTCTTTCCTGGTTGAAGAGAAATACAAGTGTAAGGAAGTCACCTAGTCAGGTTTAGATTCAGATTCAGGTATGGCATGCATTCAATTTTATGTTTACAATTTACTGCTATGTTAAACAAGATATTCACATTATAAGTTCTGTAATACAATATCTGTGGACTATTCATAAACCATACAAGCATCCACTAAATGTAACAGAAAGATAAAAGACATACGCACAAACCATACCACATAAAACAACCAAACTAAGTTCATGACGTTGAGCTAGCCATTAAAAGTTATAATTTACACTAATCTAACCATCTGCAGTATTTGAGGACATAAGTCTCTAACTTCCTTAACCGTGGGAAGTACTTGGGCTCAGCCCAGAAACTCATTGTGAGGAGTACCATGGGAACCCCAAAGTAGCTGGCCGCTGAGAGGAATTTCCAAGAGAAACAGGAAACAACCCCCACCGATTGACTAGCACTCACGTGAGGAAAAATCCAAGCACTCTCTTGTGGCAGTCTTGGTGGCCGAGTGACCACCTGAAGCTAATAGGAATCCATTAAAACTGGTGTCAAAAATTCATTACCATATTTCACCACTTGACATACAAATCAGACACAATTAATCCTCCATGTTCTTCCTCACACCTGAAAGGCGATCCACCACAGTTCAGGTCCTTGAACCAACATCGCCAAGACCATTCTTGATGACCCTATACACCATAAGAAGGCCACATAGCCTGTGATTTAGACTCAAAATCATACCAATCTGAGCCAGACCTGCATACTGCACCATCTAGCCCCATGGTTGGTGCAAACCTGGATCCATTTTCTGGCTTAGTGATTGGTAGTGGACCCATGTCCACACCCCAAACCACCACCAACACCCCTGCTAGTGGCCTTAGGACAGTCATGCAAACCATAATAAGCTAGCTACCACCACCCATATTGACCGATCAAGTTGTCCCACCTATAAAACATGGGGGCAGTGTCCCTTCCACCCACACTGTCCCACTTGGCATGCCTGGGGGTAGTGGCCCTTCCACCTACATTGCCCCTCCTGTCACACATGGGGGTAGTGGCCCTTCCACTCATACAGTTGTGTTTACCACACTTGGGGGCAGTGGTCCATCCACAACGGTGCCACAAGTACCCCCATTTATGTAGGTGCATCATGTCCCTGCAAACCCCACCACCATTGTTGACCCATCTCACATCAACCCTGGGTCAAACCTTCCTTTCATGGCACATCTCAACTTTCCTGACTTGGCTCGGTTAACAAATGACCCTATCCGCCTATTGCAGCTACAACCTTTTCCCAAAATTTTTAAAATTTTGGACCTTTTTATTTTTATCTAGCTTGGGATTGTTTGATTTCCTGAAATATGTCATTCCTCTGCTATAAATTTTGATCTTTTGAAGTCAGAAGTAGGGTCAAATGCGTTTTCCTTCATTTCAGGATTTGAATGATCTAAAACCGTCCTTTTTCTAGCCAATGCAACAAATGACTGTGGAGTTTTGTTTTATTTCTTAGAGCTTAACATTTTTTTATTTTTTGATGTTTCCGTTTTTTTTTGCTGTCGGGAATTTGTTGAAGTTTGAGTCGGGCCATTATTTCTCTATGCCACCAACGTTTCAGAAGGGAAAGGATGAACAATTCTTTTTCTCGTTGAATCTGTGGCCTTTATTACCTTGTGGTTTTATTGTTTAAACCTTTGACTATCGATGAGTTGATTTTGCTTTATCGCTATCAGAACGATTTTTAACAGTGGTTAGAGGTGTAGTCCTCTACAACACCAACCTTTCGGAGGGCTTGTCCTTTATGTCACCGACACTACGGAGAGTATTGCAATTTTAGATTTCTATGTGTTAGTGAGTAGTCCTTCCGATCATCGATGCATAACAATCACTAACACTACAACGACGTTTAGTGCTCGGAATTGTCGACACTACAACAACGCTTAGGCTTGCATCGCCGACACTACGGGAATTTTGAGGTTTAAGTCGTCGACCCGTAGCATGTAGAGCTTCCGACCACCGATGGGTTTTATGATTCATGGAACCCGCAGTTGGTTTGTTGCTCGCCATTGTGGCTGCCTATGGAACTATCCACCCGATGTGTAGAATTTTCGACGCTGATAGATTTGGAGTCTGCCAACTTTAGCCTTGGTGCTTTCGACCGCCGATAAAGTTTTTTTTTCCCCTTTCCCACCGTTTCTTTTACTAAGGGTTTATATAATAGGTGGAGCAGTATTTTATTATTATCCTTAATTGAACATCATGTCTACTCTAGTCCTCATTGATCGAGCTGTACTTTCATTGCTTAGCTGTCCAGATTTCATTCGATTGGCGTGTTGTCATGGAGGTTTTAGGTCATCCCATCGATTGCACAGTGTTTTTCCAGGTAGGAAAACCACGGTTTACTTTTTCTTGATTTTTATTGGTTATTTTAAGAACCATGATCTTCCCTGGTTAGGTTTTCTTGTAGATTGTACCATTGTCTGTTAGAAAAATATTTATCCTCACAGTATGCTTATTAGCGAGTTTGACAATTTTCTTTGGCGGTGGGGGTTTTTTGAGCCTGCGTTTTGAGCCGTTATGGTTGTTTTATCCCTGTCTGAAAGATTAGGTGGTTGGTGCAAACAAGTCTTACGCTATCTTCACCACCTATTTTGGGGTTGTTTATGGTCGTCCGGGGGGTTTTCAGTTTTCATATGCGCTTACCCTATTTTCGTGGGACGTTGGAGGTTTTGATTTTGGTCGAGATGGGGATTTCCGTGATGAGAACACAATATAGGGTCTCATGTTTGAGGATTAGCCTTATTGATAGTGTGGTTCATGTTTTATTGAAGAGTTATATTATTTTGTGCATTCTAGATTAAATGATGAGTTTTCTATCAGGGTTGTGTTCTTAGTTACAGACGGTGGACTTAGAATATTTTAAGACACAACTTGCAGGAGTTTCTTTGTAATTTTTTTTTCATGCATTAATACTTTGTATAGTTTATTCTTAAGAATGCATATGGAAGAGGTAAATAGTTTGATACAATTTTTCTTCATTACTAAAACACTTACTAAAATCTCAAATGGTCTAAGAACATACTGTGTTTATGATAGGGTGACTGTTGCAAAGGAGATATGTCTAAAATACAAAAGAAGAAGGTTCCAGTTGTGGAAGGAGAACCAGAGGTTGAAATCATTACCAAGGTTGAATACATATATGAAGATACCAAAGCTACCACTAGGGTAGAGCCATTTTATAAATGGGGTGAAATATATAGGATGATTGTAAATCAGAATGTGCTTGATGCAGGATTTGAAGACTGACTATTTATGCAAATATCGAGAAATTGGCTCTTATGAAAGTAGCCACAAGACCGGAGTTGCTCCCATGCTCAGAGGTGATCGATTGGATTTTTCCTAAGGCAGATGTAACTACGATGATCCTTGAAAATAATACTAAATAGGGATACACTGCATACATCCCTGCTTATGTCTCAATGGCATATCACCTGCCTCCTGCTCATATTTACCTAACAAAAAGCTGGTTGAAAGAGACAGCTATGGACCTGGTAGAAATAGTAAAAAGAATTATGATACCAGGGAAGAACTTTCGAACCAGGCCATCAGGAGAATATGATACATCCACTCTCCGAACCCCTTATAGATTTATTGCACTAATGCTGAATAATATTTTTTGGAGAGCTCATGAAAAAATATTCAAATTGGGATGGATACCAATTATTTTCTATGTGGCCACTCAAGGAACCATATTCAATTGGGAAAACATAGTGTCCAATAGACTCTTAGCATGCATATCTGTTGGCTTCTAGGTAGACCCAGGTTCTTATACTCTTTATTTACCAACCAACAAAGAGACCCATAGTGTTGGCCCTTTCGGCAACAACCTGTGAACAGGTTGCAATCTCACCCGAAACAACTATGGGGTGCCGCAGAATCAGTTTTCTGTAAGCAAAAGAGGGAGATTACTGTACCTTTAGCCTTAACAAAGTATACTTACACAATATAGAACTTCGATATACACTTAATTAGCTTCGTAGTTTATATAAATAGACAGTTACTTGCTTAACCCTTAACTGGGAATTCACAGCGAAGTTTAATTCCTAACAATATATCTTACTTATCATTCACCTACTTATCATATGCATAAGAACATAACAACACAAAACAAAAAGGAACCACCACAACACAAGATATATGTGGTTCACCCCCATTGTAGGGGCTACATCCATAGAACTATGCTTATATTCAACTCTTTACAACAACACAATTCTGATCTGCGCACTCAGCTGCAGATCTCTACGCACTCAGCTACAAATCTTCTCAATAATCCCAAGCTGCGCACTAAGATGCAAATCATTTCTTTCAAAACCCTCTGCGCACTTAGCTACAAAGGTCATCCATGCACACAGCTAGGAATTAACCTTAAATGTAAAAATAGGTCTTAGCTTCGTGTCAATTCATACCATACAAAAAGCCTTCAAAAAATCTCTTTTCTCCTTTACATAAGTGCCTATTTATACTAGTGCACTATTACAATACCATGTGCTTAAACCATGGGATTAAAAACCATGAGTTTAAACCATGGGTTATTTACAAAAAGAGGGGGTTCGACCCAACCCCGACACCCATAAGACTATTTTGGGCCGCAACTCCTCTTACAAGCTTCGCACCAAAACCGCGGAGTTGTAAAAATTAAGGACCTTGAAGGTTCGCGCCCCAACAATATATTCAGCCTTGCAAGGAGTGTCACAGAAGAAGTTAGAGTTCTACATGAGCTCTATCCTATTTGATTGTATACTATGTACCCAGTATTTTCCATCCTTTAGGTGTAATTGGGATAGGGTTAGGAACCCGGTATACACTGCATATAAATTACCGTGGGCACACAAATACCATCGCTACTACAGAGAAATATGTGAACATTTCATCATGCCGTTGTACAATCTAATTTTCCTGACTGAATGCAACTGCATGTCCGAAGAGGCGTTCAAGGTCATTGAGGAATATGGAGACTATTATTTAACTGAGGAAGGTATGTATATCAGAATGTATGGGGGTTCTAGAGCACCTTCTCTACTCCCTAAATATGCCACTGATTATGTGCTGCATAAAGAGGCAGTCAGGTAGGTATATCTTGATGGTGTGGGGAGTTTTTTGTTCAAGAATAAGAAGGAAGAATTTCTTGCCATACCTTTCTGGCTAGGGAGTTATAAGTTTTCAAAGGTAAAACAGACTGCATATTTTGTGTAGGAGCTGGAGCATTTCCATTTTGGTGAAATGAACTTTCACAGGAATGACTCCCGAAAGAAGGTAGCAGAGCACTGCAAGGAGGAAAGCATTCATTTTGAGTATACCAAATTCTGTGACAAGGATGAGGAAGCCTTTAGGAGTGCAAAGAATATGACTTCCTTAAAGAAGAGATTTAAACACAAAATCACTACAATGGGCAGAAAAGGCAAAACTGCACAGAAGACTAAGATAGCTGGAGAAGAAGAGGTTAGAAAGAGGGAGCAAGATGATAGAAGGATAGCACAAGAGGTAGAGAGTTGGATGAAGAATGAAGAAGAATAAAGAAAGAGAGTTGCAGAGGAAGCAACAAAGAAGGAAGAAGAGGAAAGAAAGAGAAAGGAAGAAGCAGAGATAAAGAAAATACGAGAAGAAAGTGAAGGTCTGAGATTAACAGGATCTAAAAAAGACCAACAAACTACTAAACAGATGGATACAAAGGGGGAACATGATCATACAGAGAAAGAGCTTGGACAAGATAATCCTGATCCCCAGAAGCCTGCTACAACTTCTGGCAGCACTCAAGGGTAAGATGTGTTTTCTGGAATGAATTTGATACCTTTCATGCAGAAAGAAGGAGAAGAGGTCCCTAATTTCAACACCATTTTCTATGATAAGGAAAAGAAAAGGATTGTTAAAAGGACCGAGAAAAAGGTTGAAACAGGAGGACAATCAAGAAAAATGATAACTGACAAGACTTTGGTATATGGGACAGATGTAGATCCAAGATTGACAGCAAGAGCTGGGGTGGTGTTAACACCCAAAAAGGGTTCACTACCTCATCTACCCCACTACATGGCTCATTTGTCCATTTTCCTACCATATTTCCATCAAAAACCCATAAAACCATCTAAAAATCCTCCAAAAGGCTTAAAATGCCTCCAAAAGGCCATAAAACCCTCTTTTTCTCCAAAAATATCCAAAATTCCTCCAAAAAAGCAAAAATCTCCAAAAAGGAGGAAAAAACCCTAAACAGCTGAAACCCTAAACAGCTAAAACCCTAACCCTAAACTAGCACTCCACCACTATAAATAAGTGATGGAGACCCCTTATTTCAGATCCACAATCACAAGTATCCTGCCTCTGCCAAAATTGCTCTTGAAACCCTAGCTTACCATTGAGCTACTTTCACCATTGAGAGCCCCTTTTGGCCCATTTCCACCATTGGAGAAAGAGAAGGAACAGCTCGGAGCTCGGAGCCACCTACTCGGACCAGCGCAAAGGGCTTCACCAACCTCCACATTGGAGGTCAGATCAATAAAAAATCATTCTTTACTTTTTGTTGTTTTGCTTCATGAACATGTTTAGATTAGTTTTTATTTCTGTTTAGCACTTTTTATTTTACATTCATTGAACTGCTACTAAGGAATCCATTCTCCTTAGTAGGTGCTCATTCGCACAAGCTAGGGGTAAAACCCTAGCAACAGTTTTGGCGACTCCACTGGTTTTTATTTTATTTTATTTCCCGTTTTTTCCTTTCGGCTGTCGTTTTCGGCCGCCGTAAACCGCAATTTTTTCCTCCGCAGCCGCGTCCCGACCGCGCCTTTCCATCTCTTAGCTGTGACCTGAACGCGCCTGTTGGCCATTTTACCCGCGTCCCGAACGTGCCTTTGAGCCCCTTCTCTGTGACCCGACCGCGTCTTTTCCTACCGCAGTCGCGGCCCGACCACATCTGTTGGCCAGAAACCCGCAACCCATCCGCGTCTATTTCCTTCAAACCCACGACCCGTCTGCGCCTATTTCCTTCAAACCCGCGACCCGTTCGCGCCTGTTTCCTTCAAACCCGTGGTTTGACCGCTCTTTTTTGTCTCAAACCCGCGGTCTTATTTCTGCAGTTTTCCCTGTATTTGACCCTAGCCCCTTTGCTGCCATATTTTCTGTACCTACACAGCCATCTGTTCTACCTACAGACTTTTTCTGCACCATTATTTCTGTTACCTTTTTACAGCATTGTTTTTAAACTTTCAGCATTCTTATTTCAGAAAATTTTGCATGGTAAAATTTTTTCATTCAGTATTATT